>JASANG010002627.1:0-53672 GCA_030248215.1 Enoplolaimus lenunculus | reverse complement strand
AACACATAATTCAAAATGAGCCATTGTATGAAGTCTTATAATTATTGTTGTTATTCCTATTATTACTGTTTTACTTATTACCCCCCTTTGCACATCCTAAACCCAAAAACAAACTACCCCCGATCCTAAACTGACTATCCCCCTTAGGCTGAGGCGAGGCGTTGCTTAACTTAAAATTCGAAAATTTGAAATTTCAAACTACCCGTAATCTTTCTTCTCTCCCCTTAAGACGCGTGCAGCGTCTCCTTCGAGCTGAAATTCTCTTATCGAGTCTTACTGGCAGCCACTGCAGTTTCTGCTGTCTTTGGGGCTTTTGAAACTGACCGCCTACACACCCCATACAAATAGTGCAAGCTTAATATTCAGTTGGAGGTGTTTCACGTGTTACTGAGTTAAACTACGGAGCAAGGGAGGCACGGGTGTTTGTTTGCGGGGCCGCCGTCCAGTTAACTTTTACTAGGGCCCAACTCAGGGCTCTCCACAGTGTTGAAACATGTAACACTCGGAGGAGACTGGGGAGATAAACTGAAGGATCCATCCCCCTTTATGTTCCAACTGCGAAATTCTCATACCGGTGTCCAATTTCCTTCTTGCTGTAGTGTACGCGTTCATTCACATTTTCGTTCCGTATTTTTCGAGGAGAGGTACGCATCAAGAGCGGGGCGTGGGCATGGGTACACGTTTTAGCTGGCAGTACTCTAGGGACATTGGGACGGTCTGATAACCCAAACAACCATACCTAGCCATTATTTGCTGCTCTGACCCTGCAACCCCTCTTCCTACTCTCAACCCAACGATCTGTAACGTATATGCTATCAATGACATTGCGACGTATGAGTTTGCATATTCAATTTGTGTTGTGCTATCAATTAACTCTATTCGGTGGGCAGGGGGAACAGGGTTCAGCTTTCCAGGGGGGAGTTAGGCCTGAGTGAAAAGTAAGGGTCAAGCGGCTCTTACAAAACTCGGAAATCGCAAAAAATTTGACCGCCTAACCCTGTACGGAGTGCAACGTCTGAATCAACCCCTTCTTTGCTTCCTTAATTTTCATAGGCCGCTTAGATCCGTTTCCAATTACAGCAAATCTCTGAGCAATTCAACTATCCAGTGGGGATGTCAGTACTGTGCAAATATCCTGCTAGTCACGCGAATCTAATCGTTAGGATGTGCAATCTGTTTCAGCTGGTCAGAATTTGAATACCGGTCGGAGGAAACAGAGGGGAAATTCCTGTACTCTAGTCATACAATTTCTGGTCAAAGCAATAACTTAAGCCAATTCTAGTCAATCGCCTTTCAAATGGCATCTCGTTATTGAAATGGTAGAAACAAAATTTAGGGAGATTGTAAACTAGGATCTCCTTGGTTATGTCAACATCGGATGGGCATACACATATATAAAAAAATTGCTTACAACACGCCAAAGGTAATAGGAGACATTGACAAATATATATCGACGAATTTACACATATAGTATAGTCAGACCCAACTACTGTCTTGCACTGCCGACTACGCATTAGAACGGGATTAAATCTCGGAAAGCGTTTCTAGTCTTGTATATCTAGTCATGCGAAAAAACAAGGAGACCGATGGTAATTCTGAAAACATGTCAAAAGTACTCCATGAGCTAATTAAGCTTCCTAGGCTTCTTAGGCCAATACCTAAGAAGGAAACATCCTTTGGGTCTTCATGCCAACCCAATACGCATATGCATGAAACAAAATACGAATTAGTAGCACCAGCCAAGAACATTGTGTGGGGTAAGGCTTTTCAGATGTTAATGGCGGTACCCCTCTCGTAGCCAAACGCGACCCGAGCTGAAAGAGCGGCCCGTGTTGTTTACGATTTTCATGTAAAGTTAAGGGAACGCAACAAGAGGGATTGCCGAGTGAGCGTGCCTGGCTGTCATCATCAAACAATCATGCTTGAAAGACACGATACAAAAAAAAGACAAAGGGATAGCATTAACAACCACGGCAAAATACTAAACAACTACGACAATAATAATAAGTAAAACAGTAATAATAGTAATAACAACAATAATTATAATACTTTTATACAATGGCTCATTTTGAATTATGTGTTCAAGAGGGAATAGTGTCCCTGACAATATTGGGTTATATGCTGTCAGTTTCGAGTTAAAAAGCGTTACAGCTGCGTCACTTAGGTATGGTCAAGACAACGTTTGCTTGATTGGCTGCTATTGCTTAAATGTTTTTGCGAATCATGAAATTTCTGGATAATTTTTATATTGATTTTAAATGCTCGCCAGATTTCGAATAAAAGTATGGAATAGTGTAAAGGACTCGGTCATATGTTTGTTGTACCCCGTCTCTATTGCCGCTTTTAAAGGCTGCTTATGTATTCGAAAAGTGCAAGTTTGAATATTACAGGTTAGTTATACCTATAAATAAATACTAAAAAGCGCCAATAGTATGGAAAGACTAACATTACTTGTGTTGATGTTTATTGCAAATGCTGGCTTGTGGCCAATGTATGGTGAGGGACACGTCATGGATAACAGGTTAGTAAAATGACTCAAAATAGGGGGAAAATGCTAACATATGTTTATATTAATGATAAAATAGCACTCTAACTAACGCTGAAGAACTTTTGTTTGAGCAGTGTTTTGCTCTCTAGCAATTCGATTTAGATTTTTCCACTTACCCAAAAACGTGATCACAGATGCCGTTTGCAACGCGAAAAGCATTTATAAAACAGCGTACGAAAATCATAGTTGATTGAGATTTTGTATTAGCTGCAGATAATTTCTGTAACATCAACAGTATCGCTAAAAATTAGCAACCTGAGCTATAATTGTTAACATTTTTGAGTTGAAACTAAAACCAAGCCCAACCTAAACTTTTACTAAAACGAAAAGCTGTGTTGCACAAATTTGGGTTGCCGTTACACATATGCTGCTCTACCCAGAACCGAACCACGAGAAATCGATTATAAAAGTCGCATATCACAACCACTGTACCATAAATTAAGAGTCACAGTTAAGAATTTCGCTCGTTTGGTAGGAAAATTTACATGCTTGATTTTGGCTGGGAAAAGTAGAAAATTAGTTTTCCCCACCAACCCAGCAAAAATCATATACGTTAAAATTTTTCACTTTTTTCGTTTTCCAAACAAAGCCTACTTTCAGAATTTCCCTACCTAACACGGCTACCCCAGCCTCCATATTTGACTGATTTGCATATTTTTGATTTTTGTTTGGCTTTGCGAGTCTCGGACACTGACCAAAGCCTATTTTTAAACAACACCAATGCATAGAACAACAACAACATGTCACTCCCCAATCCCCTAGCTATGCCACTTGACGCATCAAGCCTGGTATACATAATTATTTAGTGACCACGCATGGCCCAGGTGTAAATTTTACACTTCCTAGCAACGCCTGAACTTAACTTAAATTCTTAGAGAGACTAGGTGAAGCCAAGGACTTCCTTAAGGTGTGGTTTGGATTTGGTTTTAGTTTTATAGCTTTAGTTTTTAGTTTGAAATATATCTAAGAGTGGCACAGCCACCTACAGCGGGGTGCTTACCTGGTTCAACCCGTGTGTGTAACCACTGTGTGTAGTATTCCGAAGTATGGATTTGATGGTTTTAACACTTATATCTAGTGTTCCATGGGAGAGCGCGGGCGTTTGACAGGGTTGAATAAATTTGAATCGAGCCTATTTCATATGTGTTTTTGGGCCCGTGTAGTCTATGCTAGACTCTGCCGGCTGGATAAATGATAACAACGTTTTTAGCTGCATTCGTTATTAGCTAGCCATATTATGGTATATTGTCTTGAGAAGAAGTGAAAAGAAGATGATGTTTGTTACTTTGCACAAATGCATGATTTTAATTAGCTAGATATCAGGGTGCAACCAGATATCTCGCTCGTCATCCGGCTCCGGCTCCGGTGCTTTTTCTTCCGGGTATTTAACTGACTTAGATTGACTTCCTTTTAATTTACAAACAAAATTTTGCATGATTTGATACTAAAATTGTGCTTGATTTTTCGTTCGTTTTGCTCACGGAACATGGTATCAACTACTGAACTAGCGATGCCGGAATTACTCTACTTTTATAGACACGTAACGTACAAATTGCGTGAATTTCTTTTAGAAAAAGCGCTCGGCCGGTGTTGCCGGTGCAAGCGCTGTACCGGCTTTTCCGGTGTGAGTTGCTTCAATGTTTAATTGGAAAATTGGTTCGAATTTGCCGAGAACTTTATATTACCAGTGCGAGTCGGGTTAGATTCCGGTTCAGTCAAGCTAGACTCTACCGGGTTTTAACCCAATTGCATTTAGTCAGAAGATAATAATCATTCTTTACATGATTATGCCAGTCTCACGTTTTATTTGGTTTGGATTGGACACAAAATGTCCAAGCGTTTGTTAAAAGCGCTATAGTGTCCATTAAACGTTAACTATATAAGCAATTTCGTCCGCAATATCATGTATAGATTGTACTGGACGCCATAGGATATCTAAGAAACTATGTACGGATACTTAAATAAAAGTCGTTCGGACGCAAATATAAGATATTGACATACTTATAAAAACCTGTCAGTAGATGCGTGTCTGTTCCATAGTGTTTTTAGCGGTGAAATTCAAATTATGGCGGAAAATTCAAATTTTGGTGCGAAAATTAAGTTTCGCCGGAAACTAAATTTGGTGGGACATTCAAATTTTGGTGGTAAAACTCAAATTTGGTGGTAAATTTAAGATTTAGCGGCAAAACGTGCCTTTCTGCTTTGTGTTTTCTTTTTGGGCCCTCGATTTTTACTTCCAAACCAGCGGAGTTCCTAACCGTCATATAGGAGTGGCTGCGCGGCACTCCTGACTCCTGGTTATAAGTGTCTACCCTGGAAAACTGGAAGCAAAATCATTGGTGACAAATTACCGAGTCATAAAGTTTTTGATTAAAAGTTGTCGGGTGACGAGTTATAGGGCGGAGATATGTCGTGATACCATTATGAGTGACGATTCAAACTTGCATATAACGTATTTAGGCAAACGCATACATCTTTACAAATTGAAGCATAGAAATTGTGTTATTGTTACAAAGTCTTTTTGTAAACACTACATTGTTGTGTATTTCAGCGGCGATTTTAAGCCGAAGAAATTATATTGTTGGGTTCCGCCTTTGACCAACGGTCTGCCAAGTTTAAGCTTGACAATAGATCCGTCGTTGACGATTGAGTACAAGTGTAATCGTGGATTTCAGTTGGTCGGAACAACCGCTGTAGAGTGTTTGCCAAATGGACAACTAAGCGCATCTCCGCCAAAGTGTGTAGGTGAGGAATAATGTTGCTGTTATCAAAAAATCATCACTATTTTAGACAATAGTATGCATTTGGGTACACTCTGTGTAAAAATGTCGCAGAAAGCATACGTTGTATTTTCCTGCTAAAATTGTAGGGTGGCTCAACTTGACTTAATACTTAGTTATATAGATTTTAACTTTTTTCAGCGGTATGCGCGGTTCCTGAGATTGCAAATGCCGTACCAAGCAAAACCGACAGCTTTGTACAAGAATACGAACAAATAACTTATCGATGCAAAAAAAATTTTCGCATCATTGGACAAGACACGCTGGTTTGTAAACCACCTGGTGTACTCAATCCGCATATTTGGCCTGTTTGTCAAGGTGAACAACATTGAACTTGAGTGTAAACTTAACTAAACTCTGGAGAGTTTCGATTTTAACGCAGAATCTTGAATCTTTTAACTCACGTTCATTTTGTCATTTTTAGCCAAACATCTATAGACTAAAGTTAACTCAGATATATTTACATTTGACACAATTGATTTTGCAGAGTGGTGTAGGTTACCAACCAGAAATCCTGATGTTAACTTTATGTCGAGATTTTATGATATTACAGACTTACGATTTGTCCTCTGCACAGATTTCTAAAGAAAAATTGTTGCATTCATATTGTTTTCTAATTTTAACGAAGCGATTTAGTTTTTGTAAAATTTACTTCATGACTCCTATACGCAGAGTGCAAAACACCCAGTTTTACACATATTTGTTGTTGAATGCTCATAACAATATTTCGTTTTTTACGTATTTAAAATTGTATAATTTTAATGAAACCATCTTTAGTTGGCCTTTTTAGTAGTTAACTTTATGTATGTTTTAATTCCTTTTATTATTTTGTGCAGATGTAATTTCAAGACAGGATGTGAATTACAGCCCCTATGGGTGAGAAACGTTTACGCAGACAACTCAGCTAAAAGAGCTTGACGCTCGAACTCGAGGGTGTTATGTCTTGTAAAGATATTGCACTGAGCATACGCGTAGTAATTGTTACACACTACGTATGATATTCTATTTCACATATACTTACAAATTGCGCTAAGTTGTTCACAGTATGGTCTACATGTGAAAGCTGAGAACATGATGATAATAATATCATAGATCAGCCGTTTCAGTTTAACAGTAACTGGTTATGATTAAAAACAACGCAAAATTCTGAGTTTTACTTTTGCGACTTTTTTCAGCAATTTGCACTGTTCCGTCCGCAATTCCTTTCGGTTCAATTGAAACTAAAGAAGAGTTTGTGACAATTGGTGAAGTTATCAAATTTACATGTTCTGCCGGGGTTGTGAAATCCGGAAACACAGAAATTGTTTGCGTTGAACCTGGAAAA
Organism: Enoplolaimus lenunculus; assembly: GCA_030248215.1. Classification (NCBI taxonomy): domain Eukaryota; kingdom Metazoa; phylum Nematoda; class Enoplea; order Enoplida; family Thoracostomopsidae; genus Enoplolaimus; species Enoplolaimus lenunculus. Next base: position 47,020 of record JASANG010002627.1, on the reverse strand, counting down.
TTTTCCGCAGAGCCACCATTGTGCGCTGGTAACAATCTTCGAAAATTATACTCGTTTGTGTTCTATTTTTGTTAAACTTTTCGCTTCTCGGAAGATTAAACTATGCGATCTTTATGAAAAATAAATAGTAACTTTTTCGCAAAGCAAAGTTTAACTTTGTTGCATTGAAATTGCAACTTTCAACACTCAACCGTAGAATTAGTTGAACAGAATGTGTTTCTGCTTTCCAGTTTGAATTTACTTTTGTATAACATTTGTGCCGCGCGTCATAGTTAAACATTTGAGCGTTCACTAATGTTTACTGCTACGTTTTTGTGTTGCAAATTGTTTCGCTTAAACCTATACTCCATGTATAGAACAGGTGCTCCCAGTTTTCCAGGCTGGATAACTTATGACCAGGAGTTCAGTGCAGCCACTCCTGTATGACGGATTGGAACTCCGTTGGTTTGGAAGAAAAAATTACAAGCATAAAGTTTGCCTGGGAAAACTGGCAAAGTGAAAAAATCATAAGCCTGAAGATTTCCTGGTTTGTTAAGGAAAATTTGTAGTACAAAGTTTGTTTAGAAAACGGAAAAAAGTGAAAAATTTAAATGCTCCGATTATCCTTGGGTTGGTAGGAAAATATGAAGAACAAGTTTTGTTTGGAAAACTGAAAAAGTGGAAAATTTATAACGTATAGGTTTTTCCTGATGGTTAGGTAGGGAAAGTGTGAAAGTGGAAATTCAAACGCGTGCAATTTTCCCTGGGTAGGTAGGGAAAATTTGAACCATAAGTTTTGTTCGGACAACGGAAAAAGTGGAAATTTGAAAACGTATAGAATTCAGCACTTTTCTAGTTTTCCTCACAATGGAAAAGTTTCCCCTGCAACAATCTTTTACGTATATTAAGACAAATTGTGCGACCCCACTGTGATTTGAAGGGGTACTAAGCAGGATGAGCATCAAATTGTTCAAAACAATTTCAGTCATTTTAACGGTTTCAATAATAAAATGCTCAGTGCAGGATGCTTGGGGGTGTCAGCCCCTCATCCTGCTTAGTATCCCTTCAAATCGTAGGGGGTGCAGGAAGGTGGCAGGCCCTGAGGACCATAACGCAAAATTGACGAAAAAATTTCGCACTAGGAAAATAAAAAAAAAACGCCTCTTCCACATTTGTGTAGCGGCAACGAAAAACTAAAAAATTGCCGGAATTCAAACGCCTAGATAATCTTAGGTCTCGTGGCAAAAATTTGAAGCGAGACATTTGTTTGGAAAACGGAAAAGTGGAAAATTAAAACGGCTAAATTTCCATGGTTTGGTAGGGAAACTCTGAAGCGTAGCCACTCCCGTATGTCGGCTAGGTATCTCGCTGGTTTGGTAGGGACAATCACAATCATGATTTTGGCTGAGAAAACCTAGGCGGTTAAATTTTCTACTTTTCCCGTTTTCTAAACAAAACGTAGGGAGCAGTCACGTAATACTGTGCACATAAAATTCGAAAATTCGTATACCCACCTGGTTTGAAGAGAATTAAAAACAATATTGCAAGTAGACCATTTTGTTAACAGAGACAGTACACATGGCTTGTATATATTGATAGTACCTCCTTCGGAGTGAGTAGGGACAATTTAGGATGTTTTGCAATAGTATAGGTGACATTAGAACACTAATAAAATAGTTGTTGGACAACGCGTAGGTTCTACTTAATCAGCACCGAGTAGGGTCTCTTAAGACAAAGTTAAACTTTTTACAATAGCGTGCACAGTATTACGTGAATGTTCCATTACGACTCAGAATTTTTTTACCTAACCAAGGAAAACCTGTACGTTTTAAATATTCCACTTTTATGATCCGTTTTCCAAACAAAACCTACGTTTCATATTTTCATGACTAAACCAGTGAAACCTATGGATTTTGAGTTTTTCACTTTTTCCGTTTTCCAAACAAAGCCTTCGCTTCAGATATTCCCTAATAAGCAAGGGAAAATCTAGGTGTTAAATTTTTCAACTCTGCCATTTTCCAATCAAAACCTACGCTTCAGATTTTCCTTATCTAACCACAGAAAACCTATAAGTTTTAAATTTTTCACTTTTCCCGTTTATTGTCAAAGTTTACATTTTTAGAAGTTTGCGCCGTTCCACCGCTGAAACATGGCAAGCCGAAAAGTCTACAGATAATTAGTCCTAATCAAGTGACAGTGTTTGGCTGCGATCCAGGTTATACATTAGCTGGAACATCGAGTCAAGTATGCATGGACAACGGGCAAATGAGCGCAGAAATTCCAAAATGTATTCGTAAGCGTTACATTTGTTTGTCAATGTCTTGCAACCCTCTGCTTAACAGTTAATTGTTGTTGCGCAAAACATCAAAAGATCCAGTGTTAAGATATTAGGTTTAATAAACAAACACATCTGTTCTGCCAACTCCAATAAAGGACGAGCAAAATTCAATAAAGTACTGTAGAATCTCAGAACAGCCGATACAATGAATACGTATAACTAAGTTTAAATCCTAGCGTGAAATTGGATTCCAGATAAAATAGAGGACATTCATCCTGTAAAAAAATAAAAGTACCAGTGTATCCCTCAAAAATGACACGGTAAATTGTAAAGCATTGGAATTATTTTATTGTGACGGCTTGTAAAGTGTGTTCAGAGAGACATAACTACATTTTGCAGCCGTTAATTACTCTATTAGGGCGCTTTGGTTTTAGGAATTTCTTACGAATAATTTAACAACGATATGTAAGTACATATGCGGGTTTTAATTATAATTGCTTGAAATTTGGAAACAATCAGACAATGAGTCACTTTTCTGTATATCAACGCGGATTAAATTTGTAAAGTACAAGTAGCATCGAAACGATGTAAATGTTGACGTTTCGAATCATGAATGTGTTTTTTTTTCTGAAAAACCAACAAGCATTTTTTATTTAATGCTTGTGTACCATTCTTCTCATGATCCTAGCAAGCAAAACTTTGCTCGTTGCTGAGCAGTGAACTACAGGAGCGAAGTTACGTCAAACTCGTGATGCACCACCTGAGCAGTGATCTACAAAAATGAAGTCACGTCAAAGTCGTAATATACCACCTTAGCAGGGACATACAAGTGCAAAGTCACGTCGAAATTCTGATGCACTACCTGAGCAGTGATCTACAGGAGCGAAGTCAAGTCAACCTCCGTCATGCTGCGAAGACATAAATGACTTTGCTATCTTAGTTTTCAACAATTAGCAACAACACCGTTGTAGGTAATTGAACGGACCTGAGAGCACAGGAAAACTTACAATTGAGTAATTTTTATGTAGTAATCGCTGACAGGATCCGTACTGCAACAGAATACTTTTAATTTTTTTGTAATGTTTAGCATTGAAACATAGCGCGCCAACAACAACATGTGCAGTGCCGAATGTACCTAATGCATCTCACGATAGTTCGGATGTTGTGAATATATTAACTTATGTAACTTATCACTGTGACGCCAACTACAGGATGAACGGCGACGCAATGATTGTATGTCTTTCGAATGGAAACTTTGATCGGAACCCACCATCTTGCGTGCGTGAGTGTTAACATATATTTTTCAAGCTTTCATTTTGACTTTTTGTGAATACTGTTTGTAAAGCTAAAAATCGTTTATTCTGAAGACATAATATAGAGTATTTGCATACAAAATTATGCTCCGTAAATGTCACGACCAGATTGGCACTCACGATTGTCTTAGCCAACTCATTCGCATTGCGCCTATTGAGTGCCGACCTGCAGCGTGCGACGCGACTTCAAACACCGTCATACCGCAAAAATATGAAGTTCTTTAAGGTTTCCGATTTGCCTCGATTATTGTTTGGAAAGACTAGCGCATGAAACGCGTGTCCGATAAGAACCATAATAAATACACACCTGTCTTGATCATTGTCTTTCAGAGTTTTATGAACCACCCCTTTATATTTATTCTAAAAACCTAACAATGAACAAGCATGCGCAATGATTTAGTATTGCGGTCCAATTCTGCTTAATATAGCAAACAACATTTTAGTGAACAGTGCAGCTATTATGCACCCCCTGTACTTAGATAGCCGGTTTTGTCCTGACAGTGTTCCAAGGGAGTATGTACAAAACAGAGTCCCTCGGTAGGGACTACTGACAAAACGCAGACTCTCGTTACAGCGTTGTTTCTACGAAATAAATTTTAACTTTTGTTCATAGCTTCTGCTGAAACAATGCACTACAATAGGCCCTTTGAACAGTGTCTTGTTACACTGTAAGGACATTATGCACTGTGTTCTGTGAGTGTAGCGATATTGGAGACCCTGTAAGCAGTATGTCTGCGTTGTATTTGGACTCTGAAAAGTGACAGTTCTAAGTACAACATTCCTTTTACAAAGTTCCTGAAAATGAGATAAGTCCTTACCCAGACCTGGACAATTTTTTATACTAGTGCACGCACTATTACGGGATGACCCATTAGCATTATTATATAAATTTGTTTGAATATTAGTTTTAATGACTGTTAAATTAATCTTAAAATTTAGTTTGTGATAAAATCAGTGGCATACGCAAGCAACGAGCAAACAGCAAAGGGCAAAACTGAGCTATTTGACATATAACCAAGTAAAAATAAAATTACACAGAACAGAACAGAAATTGTTTTTTTGCATATTGGAGCAACGTAGAAAGCAATAGTTTAGTCATCTTATTACGGAAATTGTAGGCAAAGTTCCCTTTCTTACCAACGGGTTTGCAAATGCGTCAAATAATATTTTTCATAGTGAAACGGTTCAATTTACATGAATCGATAGTTACAGTTTAGTTGTCAATGATCTGACAACTTGCTTAAGGGACGGGTGCAGTGGCGGATCCAGGATTTCAAAATGGGGGGACAAAGTTTCACAGGTAATAAACTTACTTTTGACCCATACACAAACCACGAACTATTGTCACAAAATTGCTATATAATTTTTGTCGAGATGGTGTTGGGAGGGTCCACGGACGGGGTGGCCCCCCATGGATCCGCCATTGGACGGATGGTTATGCGGGGTTCACGTTATAACTAGAGCAACCTAGAATACGTTTTGCACCTATTACAATAGTGGGAAACGTTTTGTCTGCACGTTTGATCCGCTATCAAATTCAAGAAAATTGAATTGTCTGCTATCCTGATTTGACATTCACTCGTTGTACTGCAATATTATATGATATTCGAAATATTGTTTAGGAAAACTTTTCACCAGGAAACTAATCCAACATTCGTTACCGTTTAGTGCTACATAATCTAACTTATTATTTTATTAGTGCGCGCAAATTACATTGTCCTATGTAATATCATATGATATTCGCATAAATGTCCCTTAATATCATGTAGCATATGACTATTTGTATACTATCACCATTTGAGATCAAAGGTTTATAAGATAATGACATGTGGCATTCACATTAAACGACAGATTGCCGATATGTAAAAGTGCCACTGATGAATCATGCACGCTATATGTCTACGTAAATGTAAAAAATAGGTGAAAGATCCATATTTTAATCAATCTGTTATTCTTTGAAAGTCAAAAACCGCCCTACGTATTCTAATAATAATTCATTCCAACATAAAGTGGCTCATCTTGCGCAAGTTTGAGAAACTGTGTATAGTTAGACAGAGGATAATTTGCAAGAATGCTCAAAGGGGCGGAAGGTAATCAAAACGCATTTTAGCATATGCTGAGTTCGCGTTTATAACCGGGGCAGCTTGGGACACGTTTTATCTCTATTAGACTATTGGGTAACATTTTGTCTACTTGTAGACATCATATCGTATTCAAAAATTAGTACGTATTCGTCTGCTATTATTATGTGTAGCTCACATTTTGTTCTTCAATATAATGTGACATTCGAGTTATTTTCTGCGAATATCATATGATATATTTTCAAATGTCTGCATGCTTGAGGTAACATACCAAAATTGTCCTGTTGAATATCATATGATATTAGAATGTGAAATTTGAAGTTTTGAATTATGAAGCTGTGGTTGTTAACGGTTTACCCACAGTATCACATGACATACCGTCAATTGTACACACTGATCATTTGAGAGCGGTGGTTTGTAAGCTAGTATCATATGATATTCGAGTTTTGTCTGTTGACCCGACATAAGAGCCCGAATTTTAACGTTGAGGTCGAATCAACATGCGACAAACCATGTCCCGTCTGCCCCTGGTTATAACGTGAATCCCGAATTAGATGTGCGTAAATTAAACATAGGAGTATTTTGTTGATATAAGCACTTGCAAGCTACTCATGCTCAGAATATGAACTTTCCAACCGTTTTCGTCAACATCTTCCGAACCATTAGCGCTCAACTAGAACTGCATCAGGCTTAAAAACATCCAGACTAAATTCGATTGGGGTTTACGCGTCCTTTCTAGCCACCTGTTCTCTCCCCTCGAACTCCCAGATCTAAATCTGAAATCGTCGAAATTCTTGCCTGCGAGTTTTACTGCACCCGGGAGTCACACACTCGAACAAGCACCCCGCTACGGCTTGCAACAATACATGTACTGGCAGTGTAGGACCCGAGACACTATAAATCGGTGTCTCTCGGGTTTATCCAGAAAATTTTCGGGCTTAGCGGATTCATGGATCCAGCGGTATTCTACATAGCCTGCGTTAACATAGTTTCTACAAATTTCTAAAGTAACAAGACCGCAATATCATGCCGACAGGACGGTATCGAAGTATGAACAAAATTATCCACCAGATTGTAATTATACGTTCCCTGCAGATAAAACGTTTACCCAATTTACCAACGGGAAACAGTTAAACGGTTGCTTTAATGTTTTAATGAGTAATTATTATTCCGTATCAATCCTGTGTTACTGCTATAATAAAGTTTTGTGCGTAGATATGAAACATACATTTTTGATATTGAACCATCCACATTATAGCGCTCGCACTGCTGCAAAAATGTCTGGGTCTGAGTAGGGCCCGATACCGTTTGAGCACACTCTATTACGATACCACTATAAAGTCAGGTAATTTTGTTCGAGGAATACATCTCCATCTTTGCAACTACAACATTCGCAAAGTCATAAATGAAAAATGAAAAAATAGTTCTTGTTTTATAAGTAAATTTAGTCAATGCGCTTTCTAACGGTTTTCCTAACACTACAGTTCAAGTGCCGACGGGCGTAGCGGTCAAATTTTCATGCGCATTTGTCTGTATTCTCATTCGCAACCAAGAAAGAACCTGTCTTGAAGATAGCACATTTAGTTGAACGTTGCTAACCTGTTACAATAAGTGTCAATCATGTCAAGCGAAACAAATTTGTTGTACGCTTACGAGTTGAGCCGCCATAGTCCAACCTATTCAGGTAGTTTCCACGTTGTCTGGAATCGACCTTAATAAGCCGGGGCAGTCAGGAATGCAATTAAATTAGTTGTAACGATCTGTGGAAAGGAAAATATTTTTTAAAACGTAAATCGTAACAATTGTTTAATTCCTCCATTAATTATTGCAGTTTTAAAATTGCAATTAAAAATTTCGATTTTATGAAATGGTTTAAAATTATATAATAAAAATTTACGTAGCCTGGAATTGAACTTAATTATTGTAATGTAATTTAAAGCCAGTTTGCAAACTAATTAAACTTTTTTCTCAGTTTGCAAATTAGTATTATGTTACTGCAATGAAATTCCTGACCACGCATACAAATAGGATTCAAATACCTGGAATTGAAAATTGTTCAAAATCATATTTTCAAACTGAATTTCGTTTTCCACGGCAAGTCAATCCTAATTGTGAACTCTGTTTTAAGTGCCAATTTATACATATCCTTTAAGTCATTGAATTTGTAATTGATCGTAGTTCACTAGAGGAAATATAACTAAGTTTAAATCCTAGCGTGAAATTGGATTCCAGATAAAATAGAGGACATTCATCCTGTAAAAAATAAAAGTACCAGTGTATCCCTCAAAAATGACACGGTATCAAATCTATGGTACAAATTTTATTTGGGAAGTTAATATGAGAAACTGACAAAATGAAGTTTGCAATTGGACAGTTATCAATGACAACAAACTCATTCTCAAAATGCCTTGGTCAGAATGCAGACTGGCGGCAAGTTTGTCGCACCTCAACCACCTCTCGATGCAGCGGGCGATTCTTTTCCCGATGCTTCTGCAGAATCATCAACGTTTACAAAGGACGGTATGTCATGTGATACTGTGGCACATTTATGCGAACATCATATGATATTCCAAAATTACACTGAATATCATATGATATTCTGTGGGACAGTGTAATCTTTAGGTACTAATAAATGAACGAAAAGTTGGACGGTAGGGGCACATATGTACTTTAAATATACCAAATACACGCCTGCATATCGTTTCCGACACAAAATCGCTCAAAACCACAGCTTCCTAATTCAAAAATCAAAATTTCAAATTCTAGTTGATATTCAACAGGACAATTTGGGCATGTTACCTCAAGTAAACAGACATTTGATAATCTATCATATGATATTCGCAGACAACACCTCGAATATCATATGATATTGAAGAACAAAAGGTGACACACGCATGTTAACAGCAGACAAATACAAATTTTTGAATGCGATACAGGGTCTATATACAGACAAACTGTTACCCAATAGTCTATTAGAGACAAAACGTGTCCCAAGCTGCCCCGGTTATAACGTGAACCCCGCATAAGGCTAACTGTGAGAATTCGCAAGAGTCAGAATTAAAGACAATCTAACTCTCTCATGGCTAAAGCTCCACATTCTTAAATGAAATTTCGAACACGCCTGTTTTCTTGCCGAAACTTAAACTTCTACGTGCTCAGGCTGGAGCTTGAACAGACTACACGCTCCTCGTTTGATCGTTAACAAGGCAGATGATTAGATTCACGTAGCTTTTTTCTGACTAGAACCAACTCAAACGATAGGGCACATTGAACGGTTTCTAGGTGAGCAGGGCCAAGGTAGTCTGCCAATTTTCTAAATGCATGGTACTGGGTTGAATTGTCTTCCTCGCATCGTTGACAGTTAAGGTGCTTTCTACATACCTATGCATGAATTCTAATCAGTTTTCTTTTCGGTCTAGGTAAACCTACGTACCCTTACTTTCTACGTACGCCGTACAGGTTTAATAAATTACATGAATTCTCCTCGAAATGCCATATCGAGCTTGCAGCTGTATTATCGATAACAGCAGCCAATTTTTTGACAAAACTATTTTCTGGCAAACCTAAAGAGCGCAACGGGTATAACCCTTTTTTATTTTAGTGCCCCAAAGATCTCCAACGCACCACATCATGTACTCTGCACCGAGAGCTTGGTTTGCTGCTAATGCTAGTGCTTGCGATAGAAACTAAAACTAAACTGGCTTGCCATAACCCCCTTTTCTTAGTTTAACACCCCGATCTACTCCAACGCAACACTTCATGTTCTCTGCACCGAGAGTTTGGTTTGCTGCTAATGCTAGTGCTTGCGATAGAAACTGAAACTAAACTGGCTTGCCATAACCCCATTTTCTTAGTTTAACACCCCTGTCTTCTCCAAAGCAACATTTCATGTTCTCTGCACCGAGAGCTTCATTTGCGGCTAATGCTAGTGCTTGCGATAGAAACTGAAACTAAACTGACTTGCCATAATCCCCTTTTCTTAGTTTAACACCCCTGTCTTCTCCAAAGCAACATTTCATGTTCTCTGCACCGAGAGCTTCATTTGCGGCTAATGCTAGTGCTTGCGATAGAAACTGAAACTAAACTGACTTGCCATAATCCCCTTTTCTTAGTTTAACACCCCTGTCTTCTCCAAAGCAACATTTCATGTTCTCTGCACCGAGAGCTTCATTTGCGGCTAATGCTAGTGCTTGCGATTGAAACTCAAACTGAACTGACTTTGTAACTGAACAGGTCGTCAATGCAAGGGCTTGCATCCCTATTCTCTTAGATGGACCTTGCCAAATCTGGTGCCTTAGAACGAGTGACTCAGTATTTTTTGTTAGACTCGTAAAAAATTAGAGTACATTTTGACAATTCTAAAACCTTCTGACGCCATAAAACATAGGGCCAAACAGCAATGTACCAGGAGTACATTCAAAAAATATAATTGGGACAGTGGGACAGATGGGGCAGTTGGGACAGTTGGGACAGATGAGACAGATGAGACTGATGGGACACTTGGGACAGTTGGGACAGATGGGACAGTTGGGACAGATGGGACAGTTGGGACACTTGGGACAGATGGAACAGATTGGACAGTTGGGACAAACGGGACAGATGGGACAGATGGGACAGTTGGGACAGATGGGACAGATGTGACAGTTGGGACAGTTGGGACAGATGGGACAGTTGGGACAGTGGGACAGTTGGTACAGATGGGGCAGTTGGGACAGATGAGACAGATGGGACAGTTGGGACAGATGGGACAATTGAGACAGTTGGGACAGATGAGACAGTTGGACAGATGGGACAGTTGGGACAGATGGGACAGTTAATAGGACAGATGGACAGATGGGACAGCGGGACAGATGGTACAGTTTCAAACAGTTTGGACAGTTGGGACACTTGGGACAGATGGGACAGATGGACAGATGGGACAGCGGGACAGATGGTACAGTTGGGACGGTTTGGACAGTTGGGACAGACGGGACAGATGGGACATTTGGGAAGGATGGGACAGATGAGACAGTTGGGACAGATGGGACAGTTGCGACAGCATGGACAGTTGGGACAGATGGGACAGTTGGGACAGACGGGACAAATGGGACAGATGTGACAGTTGGGACAGATGGGACAATTGGGACAGATGGGACAGTTGGGCACTTGGGACAGATGTGACAGTTGGGACACTTGGGACAGATGGGACAGTTGGGACAGATATATAATATATATATATAAATATATATATATAATATATCCTACGTAAATATATCTATCTGCCTGTGCACATGTAAACAGGAGCGCTTAAGTGTGCACTTCGAGTACATTTGTGTCCCGAGAAATTGGGACGGCCTTTATAGTAACATGGGCCAAACACAGAATCCGTAGGAGTACACAAACTGTGTCCTGCTAGACGTTTTTCCTATTTAAACATTGCGCAACACACAAAATATTTACTCCATTAATTTTGTGTATAGATATAATATACATTTGTGACAACGGTTTTGATATTATTGCTACAAGGAAGGTTTAATAAAAGTTAACCAAATAGGTTGTCAACACATACAATGCTGCGTGTCAAGATCAAATTTGAGTTACTAATTTTGTTGGTCGAGGCATACATCTCTCTACCGGTCAGCTGGGTATATCATGAGTGTTTACAACTACAACATTCACAAAGTCAAAAATAAAAAAATAAAAATTGTTTTTGTTTTATAATTTGAAGTGTTGTAATAGCGATAAAAATGCTTAACATTTTAAAAACAGCCATAAATTACCAGCTGCTCGGCGCACCAAAAGCGAACTCGTTACTTCAGAAAAAATTAAAGCCAAACACTAACATTAGTTCAATTAACTTGTTGCAGAAATTGTCTGCAAAGTTCCCACTCCTATCAACGGGCTAACAAATACGTCGCAATATATTTTTCCTGGTGAATCGGTTCAGTTTACATGCGTTGACGGATACAGTTTAGTTGGCAATGATCTGGCAACTTGCTTGGACGACGGATTGTTGAGCGATAGCTTGCCCATATGTATTAAAGGTACAAATATTTAGTCAATTTGTTAGTTATTCTTTCAAAGTCAGAAATGGTGCTATGCACTCTAATAATATTTGACCTCAACTTAAACATGCTCATCCATCCACACGTTTAGTAAAAAGTTGGTGTTCAGACAAAAGATAAGTTGAAACTGAACAACTCTAAAGTTTATTATGGCTAATCGACGAAACTGAATGATTCTAGTCTGAAGGTTGCGGATAAATTTAGTCAAAGAAAGCTCAAGCATTGTTGACCGTGCCATATAATTCACTGCTGGAAGAAATGTTTAACTTAATGAGTCATCCACCTTGTTATGCGCGCTAACGTAAAAATTTGTCCAACCACCCGCTAGGGATCTGTATACCAATCGAAGCTGCAACTAGCGTGTAGGCACAACTTTATGCGGTACGTAGACACTATTAATTGTACCGACACTGTCCAACGGGAGTCGGGACAAACGGTAAAAAATTAAGCAAAATAAATAAGTGTATATATGTGTTTGTGTTGTAGTTATGTATATTTGTGATGCTATATGAACACAGTGCAATATGTGTTTACGTCCTTGTTAGGGACTACCGGACTTTATAGTGGTCTCGTAATAGAGAATGATAAATCGACGTTGGGCCTTACTCAGACCCAGACATTTTTTTGCAGTAGCGAGTGCAGTATAACGTGAATGTTCCATAATTGGTCTTCATCAATTTGCAGATTACTGTGTCCTTGAAGCGCTTCCTAACGGTTTTCCTAACACTACTATTCAAGTGCCTACTGGCGTAACGGTCAAATTTTCATGCGCTCTTGACTACATTCTTATTGGCAACAACGAAACAACCTGTCGTGAAGATAGAATATTTAGTCGAACGTTGCCAACCTGTTACAGTAGGTGTCAGCCGCGTCAAGCTCAACAAATCTCTTGTGCACTTACAAGTTGTGCCGCCATAGTCAACCCCGGATGACTTACGCCGGTGAACACACGGTGATTTAACCCAATAAAGACTAAGGCCTAATTGTTCGTCCATAAAACTTTTATCGAATGAGTGGAGACTAGAAACCCGCTTGAAAACGACAAACCACACATCGTCGTTTCCAGTATGCTAGCTGCAAATATTTTCAAACTAGCAGTTTTTTTAGAAAAAGCTGTAGTCCGACCGTTGTTCACCAAGCAAATAAATAAGTCGTTGAGGTGTCCGACTAAGTTTTCTTAGTTTGTTATTTAGACAACAGCAAAAGGATATAGAGCATACAGTTTAACTAATGAAACATTTTTAAACGTGTCAGTGTAACTATACGCTGGGTTCACGTTATCAATTGTGCGCTTGGTACGTCTTTTGTCACCTACTCATAGCATGAGGAAGAAACAAACTATATGAATAGGGTGTTACCTATCTACTACTTATATAGGTACCTTACGTTTGTAGCTGTGGGTAAATAGTCTTTGGTTTGTTACCCATATTGGTATCTTGCGATTGTTTCAACAATATTTATAGCTAGTGTAAGTTTTTAGAATTTTTCTCAAAATATGTTGTAAAACAGACTGAACTAGACTTGTAAAGTAAAACGCAGTGTATGAGCCGTTTTACAGTTCAAGCTCGAAGTTTTATTATGTTGGCATCTGTATGGGCGACGAGCAGATACCTTGACTCTACCTACATGGGAAGGTCAATAATTTGAAAATCTAGCTATGCATAACATTTTAATTTTCGTTGGTATCTATATGGGTAGCAAAAATTACTGTGTACCGCTATGGGCATAGTGACAAAACAGGTAACAAGCGTACAATTGGTAACGTGAACCTCGCAATAGCAACAATGACAATAATAACCAAGAAAACTAACATTGCGAGCATTTTATTATATAAAACAACGTTTAAATATGCAAACTAAATTGACAGAAGTTTTAAAACACGTTTCTTTAAATATCATAAAATATTTAGGTGATTTCAACGTAGTCAGGAATGGATCTTAATAAAGTCGGGCTAGTCAGGAATGGTACTACATTAGTCGTAACGTTATCTGGGATGAAAAAACTTTTGTAAAACGTAATTCGTAACAATTGTTTTATTACACAATTAATTATAGCAGTTTTAAAATTGCAATTAAATTTTTCTATTTTATAAAATGGTAATTATTGTGATGTTACCTAAAGTTAGTTTGCAAACTGATTAAACTTTTTTCTTAGTTTAGAAACTGGTATTATGTTACTGCAATGCATTCCTGACTACCCATACAAATAGGATTCAATTACCTAAAACTGAAAATTGTTTAAAATCATGTTTTCCAACTGAATTCCGTTTTCCACCCCGCGACAATCCTTACTGTGGACTCTGCTTAAGTGCTAGTTTATAAAGATTCGTGAAGCCATGAATTTGTAATCGTAGTTTACTTGACGAAATAATCAAATCTATGGTAGACTAAGTCGTATTTGTGAAGTCAGTATAAAACTGACAAAATGAAGTCTAAATCAAAAACTATTCAACTGGACAGTTATCCATCACAACAAATTCATGTACAAAATGCTTGTTTTTTAACTCGACAGTTGGTAAAAAACGTCCTGTGATCAAAAATTTATGACCCATAACGAACACAAAGGATCAGAACCTGCATTGCACGCAAACCGACAAAAATACTATTTTTCAATAAATTGTTTCAAAAATCATTATATACATTACAAATACAGCATTTTTATTTATTTATAGAACATATACATAATTGTGCATATAAATTTCTATGTATTAATGTATAAGCAGCAGCGCTTTGAGCTTTGATAGGTTCTCTTATAGTTGCACTCCTGCTCACCGTTATTCTGGCACTGCGGACAACCAATAGCGTAACTTGAGCCGGAAAATCTATAAATCGTGATTGATCATGCACTTCAAATACTTAAGTGGATGTCTTCAAAAATATATATTTATATTTTAGACAGTTTTTCAATTGGTCTTAGGTGAAAGCTTTGTCTTAGACTTGTGCTTATTACGCTGAGAAGGCTTAAACATATTAATATGTTTTGGTTGTTACATTGTTAAAGTAAGATTGGTACAAATCTTCAGAAACCGTTCAAGTCTAAATATATTGGAACATAATGCTAATTTGGCGCCTCATAACCTCACCATTAAACTAAATTTCATTTTTTAAGACTTGAATATTTACTGTAAATAGTCCATGATTTCGGCTGTCTAATGAAACCACCAACTTCCAGTTTAGGTCCGTATTCCAATGTCGCTAACTCGCTCTGGTTCAATAATGAAGTCGTTTTCCCCTTTTATTTCCCCCAACACCGTATTAAAGCTATATTCAATAAAGCACATTCTACTAAGTCACAAGCTCACACCGTATAACACAAATGTAAACCTTAACGTGACAACCCCAAATGCTCCGTAAAACTACACCAAGTAACCTTACAAAACCACAAGAAATCCCCAGAAAACAGCCGAAACTAGCCCCGCTAGAATCGACTAACTCCAGGTAAACTTCAGATATACCCCCAAGAATCCCCTTAAAACATCCCCAAATGTCCCCGGTCTTCCTCTCTCAAGTCTCAATATATCGGAACATAATGCTAATTTGGCTCCTCGTAACCTCACCATATAACTTAAATTTCAATTTTTGAAGACTTGAATATATACTTTCACTTTTTGCAATCTTATGGACTACTGCAAAACCAAAAATGTACCTATTTGCAACAGTTGAAAAATTTATATATTTTTCAAGTATATTATTGTGTAAAAAAGCGACGCGCTGAAAGAAATCGCGTCACTTTTTGCGTTTGATGACTGGTTTAGCTCATATACATATCCGTTATCATAAAAATTTAAATGCTGCCTGAAAGTAAGTAAAGTAGCAGTTAAACGACTAAAACAAAATAAATGACCATCTACTAATTCTTTTCAAGCTAGCTTTTCGACGAATTGAAAGGCAGTGGAAACTATTAATAGTTAATTGAACTGTATTGCATAATTAATTCCGGCAGCACGAGACAAGATTGCGAAATGCAGCACGTAAAATAATTTTCACCAAAAAATGTATTACAAAACTACTAAAGTTACACTAAAATTTTTGCAAACAAACAGAAACTTAAGGAATGAAAAGGCCTTTCTGTTTATGATATATACAGAAAATATATGTAAGTATACTACGTTATAGGAGGTATTATCAGCATTGATTCAGTTTATTGTTTATACACGTTCGCACGGACCGCTTTAGCCTTAACGAGTGTTTGAAAATTAAAAATAATCTATTTGTGATATGATGCAAACGTAATTTTGAACGAGCGCAGATATATGAAATCAGAGCCAACAATGCTATGAAACTTCAGGTTTTTTTGTGGGTTGCGATGTTGTTGATCTATTTTAATCTAGAAATACTGATAATATATGTCGCTCGACACCGCTTTCTACATTCAGAAATGTGTTTGCGGCTATTAAACTGTGCCTAGTGTTTCCCTAACGAGCCAACGGCCGTATAGGTAGTTTTGAACCATTCAACCTAAACAGGTTACGAACAAAGTTTGTCTTATGCAAAGTTCGCGTTATAACTGGGGCATCCCGGAACATGTTTAGTCTCATGTTGATTGATGTCAACATAAAATTTTGTGATCTGAATAGCGGTTTGTAGACTTTATGTGAATGTCGCATGATATTGGCTTACAAAATCCGCATCTCCAGTAATCATCGTATACAAACAGCCATATGTCATATAATACCTCGGGACGTTTATGGGAATAAGATATGATATGCCGAAATTCTACCGAAAATCACGTGATATTATGCAGGACAATGTAATTTATGTGCAAGAATAACATAAAAAAGGCAGATAATTTAGCTGTAAATGATTTCGAATAACAAATTAGCGCCTATTTTTCTGTTTCTGGTGAAAGTTCTATTCATAAGTACGAACAATTCAAACTTTAACTTTTAGTATCATATATATTCTACAGGACATTCAGGCTAGTTTAACACAACATTGCAGACATTTTCAAACATGTCATATGATACTGACGGACAATATTTCGAATATCATATGATATTGCAGTACATATAGCGGATGTCATATTAATGTAGCATACAGTTCAAAGTTTTTGTATTTGACAGCGGATTTACGTGTAGACAAAATGTTACCCGCTATTGTTATACGAACAAAACGTGTTCCAGGCTGCTCCAGTTGTAACGTGAACTCGCATTAAACAAAATATTTATCATTTCAGAAAGCACTCTAATTGTTGGTTTGACGCCTGGAGAATCCTGCACTCAGACATGTTCAAAGAAAAGCATGTTTTGCAACTTCGCCCACTACTTCGAAGACTTAACCTTAGAACAACAAAATAATACAATTCGTGACTTATGTGATAAGGCGTTAGCGCCAAAATTATTTGGCCCTCCATTAATGAATGAATACGTTTTTCGTCCTCCGTTTGCAATACCGTTTTGCAATGCAAAAAATCAAATGTATGCATACCATTTACATTCTGTTGGACTTAATTGCTCTTCAATCCCAAGCAACCCAACATCGCGCCGTATTTGTGGATGTAAATGGTATTCAGGTATACAACAGTTTACCTCTACTCTCAGTTAACAATAATTTTTCATAAACTGCAAGTAAACTAGCAACCTCTAGAATAAGCACTATTTGCGATCATTTTATAGCGCAGTTACTACAATTTTCTACAGTGCGTGTTGCAAATGCGCATTTAATGTGTGGTCCACGTTAATGCTGAAGTCGCTAGGACGCGGTCTGTCCAAGGTTAATTCGAGTAAATTCTAAATTTGACGCTACAATATCTCGCGAACATGCAAAAGTAGAAGGTCACATGACATCATCTGGAAACTATGGCTTGTCACGTGATCCTTTTGGACACTTATAAGTATATCATATATTTCAAAATTAGAGGATAACATAACACTACACAGTACTATGCTATTTTGCGTGCTGACAAAGAAACAAAGAGTTTGAAAATATAGTTACAGGCACTTCAGAAATATTAAACAAATTTCTGCGATTAGCCAAAAATTTTAAGTTTCAATTGCTAGTACCATATAACATTCTGTAGGCCGATTTCGCCGCCTTGTCTCAGATATGCATACACTCTGCCAAATATCATATGATATTGAATTGCCATAATGAGACCCATACATGATGATAGCAAACTACCAATTGTTTAATTTTCTTAATGAAGGGTTTTTAAGAAGACAATATGTTACCCAGTAAATCAGAATAAAACGAGTCGTAAGCTGCTCCGTTTTAACGTGAACCCTGCATAAAGAAAACACATCATTTACGAGTGGCAACCAGTTTTTTCAATTATGATAAGTTGCCATATGCCGCTTTCACTGAATGTTGCTTAAAAATTTTGGCTAAAATTCTTGTAAAATTTAATATGAAACATCGCCAATTTAAAATTATTTGGGCTCATGTTCCTTTTAGGGCCTTCCCGGTTTGTGGTGGGTCTGTTAAAGAGTAGGCTTGCATTCTAGACTACATTTTTTTTGCTTATGCGGGGTTCACGTTATAACTGGGGCAGCTTGGAACACGTTTTATCCAAGTTGATTCGACGTCAACATAAAATTTTGTGATCCGAATAGCGGGTATGCAGACAAATTGTGACTGTCACATGACATGGACTTACAAATCACTGATCTCAAGCGATCATCGCATACAAATAGCCGTTTGTCATATGAAACTGCGAGACATTTCTATGAATATCATTTGATATTCCAAAATTCTACTAAATATCATACCATATTATGCAGGACAATGGAAATGTGCGCGCTAATAAAAGAGTAAAAAGTCAGATAATGCAGCATTAAATGATTTCGAAAGTTGAATTTAGCCTCTACGTTTTTGTTTCTCACTTAATTTTTCCCAAAATGTATTGCTAAGCACAAATAATTCAAATTTCAAATTTTAGTATCATATGACATTCTACAGGACAATCAAGCTAGTTTACCACAACTTTCCAGAAACGGTTAGACAAAATGTTACCAGCTATAGTCATAGGGACAAAACGCGTTTCAGGCTGCCCCGGCTATAACGTGAACCCCGCATTAGGCTTAGGCTTAGGCTGAGACTTAATCTTAGAAACACGCTTATGCAACGCTTAGGTTTAGGCTTAGGTTTCCGCCATACACAAACCTAGTTATGGAACTGAATTAGTAGACATTTTTAAAAATGATCGTAAAATATTGACAGACAATATAGAAAACAACATATGACGTTGAAAGACAAACGTGACTGATGCATGATGGGAGCAGACAACTACTGTTTTTGGAATATCATATTGGGCTACTTCGCAGGCAAAATGTTACCCAAAATGTAGAATGTGTCAAAGCGTGACTCGAGCTGCCCCATTTATAACATAACCACCGCATAAACCTTCCGTGATGATCTAAACTTTAGCATTACTTTACTGTGAGCGTAAGCTTAAGTTTTATCTATAAATCCTACCTAAACCGAACTTAAGCCTTACCTAAGCTTAAGCTTAGGCCTTGCCTAGGCCTTAGTGTAAACCTAAGCATAAAGCGTTCAGAGATAATTTAGTAGCAGGTAAGTGTATCTGTTTCCACCATTTCTAGGTGCGACGAAAAAGTATGAACTCGTTGTGGCGAATGCTGGAAGCCCATGTTCAACGACTTGTACAAATCATCAATCAGCTGTGTGTTCAATGAACATAGAAGAATTTTACTCATCTTTTACACCGAATAACTTTTTGTCGTCTTGCCAAACAGCTTACAATGATTCCGGGTTTATCCTGGCTCAACATAGCTATTACAAGTTTTCAAAAGTAACAGGACCGCAATGTCATAGCGACAAAACGGTGACGGAATATGAGCAAAATTATCCACCACATTGCGATTATACTTACCCTACAGCTTGGACTAACATTTACACAATTTGTCAATGTGAAACAGGTGAACACTTGCTTTAATGTTTAACCTGTAATTGCATATATCGTGTTAAACCTGTGCTACTGCTATATGCACGAGGTGCAACCTTAAGATATATATTTTGATATATACCTAAGTATAGGTACGTATTTACAATTGGTTATGTGGACGTAAAAAAAGTAAGTTACTGGCCCACGTCCCTCAGAACTTAGATTGGCTTGGCATGAACAAACTAGCAGAACAGAAACTTGATAGTATCGGTTGCAGGGAACCATTGAACTGAATTGAAGATTTTCGGAATAAATATCCAGTAGGTTATAATACAGGAGCATGATGTCGATTTTTGGCCGGGACCGGAATCAAGTTGAACCATAGTACGTAGGTATATTTTTGAGGCTCTGCCTTTATGCACTTGATGTAAGCAAATTTTCTATCAAAAATTGTTCCTAAACGGGACCCATTTTTTCTCAATTGAAAAATCTTAATTGGGGTATTCCTCTATTCCACTTGGGTGTTGCCAGGAGTTGGGGATGACTAATTGACAAAAACTGGAAGCAATTAGTGATTTGTAATCAAAGGCGATATTAATGAAAGCATAACAGGAACGTAGTTAGCATTTTATTTCTGGAGGAGATAACTGCATGTAAAATTTTTATAACAGCAGGAATTAGACAAACCTTTTCCGTAGCCAT
This sequence comes from Enoplolaimus lenunculus, assembly GCA_030248215.1. NCBI lineage: Eukaryota > Metazoa > Nematoda > Enoplea > Enoplida > Thoracostomopsidae > Enoplolaimus > Enoplolaimus lenunculus. The sequence goes on along the minus strand of JASANG010002627.1, from coordinate 26,781 downwards.
GGGAGAAAGATGGACTCAGCCCCTACCCTTGAAAACATGTTAAGTGAGTAGCGAAAAATTCACGCGTTACTAGTGATGGTCATCGGATATTTCTCACATCCCGATATCCGAAATTATCCGAAACTTGATTTTGCGTTTTTTAGTTTCCAAAAATAAATTATTGTTTCTTAATCTCTGAAGGAACTATCTTTACCCACAAGGTTACTTATTGAGCGTAAAACATACAATTCTAAAAACAGTTAATGCAACTGAACTGCTTTAATAGTGCGGGTATTCGGTTTAGAAGATTGCTACTGACTAACAAATAGTTGCGTTGGACATCTGAGAGATTGAGTTGATTTGGTTTGTCTTCGTCTGATATAAACCACTGCAACGAGATTATACCGAATGTCGCCCTTACCTCGAACTGTATATACATAAATCGCTTTACATCCTAAGAAAGACCACGTTGAAATATACCTACGCTTAATCGTACAAAGTACAAACATCAGCCCATGTTACTTTTGTGCCCCGCTTTGTTATTTGACCGCAATGGTGCAGGCTTAAATTTAACACTATTTTCTTCATGAGCTTAGGCTTAAGCTTTGTTATCGACTTGTGCTTGTTACACTTAAGAGGCTTAAACAAGACTATAGCTTTGTTGTTAAATGCTAAATGTAATATTAGTCCAAATATTCAGGACCCGCTGTAGCCTTAATATATTGGAAAATGAATATAATGCCGATTTGGCTCCTCATAACTACCTCCTGAAGATTTCAATTAAATTTTAAATTTTTAATACGTGATGCCTTCACTTTTTATAATCTAATATGGACTTGTTCAAAACCGAAAATGTATTTTCAACAGTTCAAAAATTATAACTTTTTATGTATTGTTGCGTAAAAACGATGCGCTGGGTGGAATTGCGTTACTTTTTGCATTTGGTAAACGTTTAAAAAAATAGCCACAAATTACCAGTGGCTCGGTGCACAAAAACCAAAATCGTTGCTTCAAAAAAGTTAAAGCCAAACACTAAATAGTTTGATTAACTTGTTGCAGAAATTGTCTGCAAAGTTCCCACTCCTATCAACGGGCTAACAAATACGTCGCAATATATTTTTCCTGGTGAATCGGTTCAGTTTACATGCGTTGACGGATACAGTTTAGTTGGCAATGATCTGGCAACTTGCTTGGACGACGGATTGTTGAGCGATAGCTTGCCCATATGTATTAAAGGTACAACTATTTAGTCAATTTGTTAGTTATTCTTTCAAAGTCAAAAATGGTACTATGCACTGTAATAATATTTGACATCAACTTAAACATGCTCATCCATCCACAAGTTTAGTAAAAAGTTGGTGTTCAGACAAAAGATAAGTTGAAACTGAACAACTCAAAAGTTTATTTTGGCTAATCGACGAAACTGAATGATTCTAGTCTGAAGGTTGCGGATAAATTTAGTCAAAGAAAGCTCAAGCATTGTTGACCGTGCTATATAATTCACTGCTGGAAGAAATGTTTAACTTAATGAGTCATCCACCTTGTTATGCGCGCTAACGTAAAAATTTGTCCAACCACCCGCTAGGGATCTGTATACCAATCGAAGCGGCAACTAGCGTGTAGGCACAATTTTATGTGGTACGTAGACACTATTAATTGTCCCGACATTGTCCGAGGGAAGTCGTGACAAAAGGTAAAAAATTAAGCATAATAAATAAGTGTATATATGTGTTGGTGTTGTTGTTATGCATGTTTGTGATGCTATATGAACACAGTGCAATATGTGTTAACGTCCTTGTTAGGGACTACTGGACTTTATAGTGGTCTCGTAATAGAGAGTGTTAAATCGACGTTGGGCCTTACTCAGACCCAGACATTGTTTTGCAGTAGCGCGTGCAGTATAAAGTGAATATTCCATAATTGGTTTTCATCAATTTGCAGATTACTGTGTCCTTGAAGCGCTTCCTAACGGTTTTCCAAACACTACGATTCAAGTGCCTACTGGCGTAACGGTCAACTTTTCATGCGGTCTTGACTATATTCTTATTGGCAACAAAGAAACAACCTGTCGTGAAGATAGAATATTTAGTCAAACGTTGCCAACCTGTTACAGTAGGTGTCAGCCGCGTCAAGCTCAACAAACCTCTTGTGCACTTAAAATCATGTTTCAAACTGAATTCCGTTTTCCACTTCGTGGCAATCCTTATTCTGGACCCTGCTTAAGTGCCAATTAATAAATATTCGTGAATCCATGAATTTGTAATGTCTCTTACGCGTTATAACGCGTGCGCTTCACTGACGCAACGTTCCACAATATAGTTAGATGCGCAGATTATACAACTTTTACGTAGACGGTGTAGTGGACATTTTTATAGCGTCGATATTTACCTTGAATGTCTCATTCAACTGCGCAATAGGTATCAAATATCTGGTGTATATATAGTTTGCTTAAAAAATTATTTTTCGTAAAATTTGAGGTTTTTTCATAATTTAGTTTTTTCTTCAAAAATTTCGATTTCTCGCCAAAATTCGAATTTCGCCCCTAAAACGTACATTTTCGCGCCAAAATTTTATTTGCCGCTAAAACTATTTTTTCCGCTAAAAGTTGAATGTTACCGCTAAAATTTGAATAAAATTTGAATTTCCCGCCAAAATTTGATTTTCACGTCAAAAATTGAATGTTGACGCTAAAATTTGAATTTCACGCCAAAATTTGAATTTCCCGCCAAAATTTGAACTTTTCAGGCAAATTTTGTTTCTCGCCAAAATTTAAATTCTCAAGCCAAAATTTAAATTCTCCCGCCAAAATTTAAATGTTCCCGCCAAAAATTGAATGTTGACGCTAAAATTTGAATTTTCAGCCAAAATTTGAATTCGCCGCCAAAATTTAAATTCTCCCGCTAAAATTTAAATTCTCCCGCCAAAATTTGAATTTCCTGCCAAAATTCAAATTCTTCTGCCAAAATTTGAGTTTCCCGCCAAAAATTGAATGTTGCCGCTAAAATTTGAATTTTCCCGTCAAAATTTAAATTCTCCCGCCAAAATTTGAATTTCCTACCAAAATTGGAATGTTCCCGCCAAAAATTGAATGTTGCCGCTAAAATTTGAATTTTCCCGTCAAAATTTAAATTCTCCCGCCAAAATTTGAATTTCCTACCAAAATTTAAATTCTCCCGCCAAAATTTGAATTTGCTGCCAAAATTCAAATTCTCCCAAAAAATTGAGTTTTTTCACCAAAATTTGAATTTTCCGCCAAAATATAAATACTCCCACCGACATTTAAATTCTCCCACCAAAATTTCAATTTCACGCCAAAAAAATGATTTTAATGCTAAAATTTGAATTTCAAGCCAAAATTTAAATTTCCCTCAAAAATTTAAATTCTCCTGTCCAAAATTTAAATATTCTCGCCAAAAGTGTTATTTCGCGCCTAATTTTAAATCACCCTCACAGTTTCCATTTCCTGCAAAATTAAAAAAGTCCGCACACTATTCGCTGATTATGAATTTGTCCGCTACGCCTTTGCCGAAAACGCCTGGATGTCCATAAATATACGTCGCAAGTGATGCGACAAAAATTGCTTTTTGTAAACGGTATTGACATGTATACCGTCTGTTCAAAACGGTAGGGTCGTTGCATGTCCGGATCGCAGACATTATAACGTGTAGAGTGGCATAATTGATCGAAGTTTACTTGACGAAATAATCAAATCTATGGTAGATTAAGTCGTATTTGTGAAGTCAGTATAAAACTGACAAAATGAAGTCTAAATCAAAAACTATTCAACTGGACAGTTATCCATCACAACAAATTCATGTACAAAATGCTTGTTTTTTAACTCGACAGTTGTTAAAAACGTCCTGTGATCAAGAATATGTGACCCATAACGAAGACAAAGGATCAGACCCTGCATTGTGCGTAAAACGACAAAAAGACTATTAATGTATAAGCACAGCGCTTTGAGCTTTGATAGGTTTTCTTGCAGTTGCACTCCTGCTCACCGTTATTCTGGCACTGCGGACAACCCTCAGCGTAACTTGTGCCAGAAAAACTATAAATCGTTATGGATCATGCACGTCAAATGCTTAAGTGAATGTCTTCAAAAATATATATTTATGCATGCTTTGTGTAAAGAGTGTGACTACATTCTCGACCTTCTTCCTACGTATTCAAGACTAGGCAAATCTACGAACACACTCTTTGCCCATGGGTAAAATGGTAAGATAGGGACATAATCATTTTTTATAAATTAACCTTCTGAGGGATGAAAATTGCAAGGAAGAAACCTTGTCATTTTATCACAAAAAACTTCTGACGGGGGCGAACGCCCTCCCGCCAACTTTATATCCACTATTGCCTGCCTTGTGACTAGATCGAAACAGACAAGACTTAAATTTTAGACCAAGTTTTCAATTGGTGTTAGGATAAGCTTTGTCTTAGACTTGTGCTTATTACGCTGAGAAGGCTTAAACATATTAATATGTTTTGGTTATTACATTGTTAAAGTAAATTGGTACAAATCTTCAGAAACCGCTCAAGTCTCAATATATTGGAACATAATGCTAATTTGGCTCTTCATAACCTCACCATTTAACATAAATTTTATTTTTAAGACTTGAATATATACTGTAAATAGTTCGTGATTTCGTCTGCCTAATGAAACCACCAACTCCGTGTTTAGGTCCGTATTCCAAAGACGCTAACTCGCTCTGGTTCAATAATACAGTCGTTTTCCCCTTTTATTCCCCCAACACCGTATTAAAGCTATATTTAATAAAGCACAAATACCGAGTAATAAGCCTATACTGCCGAGCTTATTTCAACCGAAAGTGCCCAAACTTCCTTTGTTTTACGTTCTTTCCGCACGTCCGCTACGATCACCTTAACCCTGTTGTTCTACTAAGTCACAAGCTCACACCGTATAACACAAATGCAAACCTTAACGTGACAACCCCAAATGTTCCGTAAAACTACACCAAGTAACCTTACAAAACCCCAAGAAATCCCCAGAAAACAGCCGAAACTAGCCCCGCTAGAATCGACTAACCCCAGATAAACTCCAAATACAACCCCAAGAATCCCCTTAAAGCATCCCCAAATATCCCCGGTCTTCCTCTGGTACCGCCCGTAGGCTCCGCGTTATACGCGCCGCTTACTGAATTCCTATACGCCGGTAGACCGTAGGCTCACATTGGAGCTACCGTGACTCTATTCCAATTTAAGAACTGTTGCCTAAGTCAACCGATAGTCAACTCCGTAAAATCGCAACGCCGTAAGCACCAAACACACAAAACTCCAAGAAAATTACGCCGCATATTCTAAGTTCAAACTTACAAGAATGATTTTGGGGGCTGGCCACCCAAGCCCCCTGTTGAGCTGATTTGCATAATTTGAGTGTCCCGGGTGTCTCGGGAACCTTAGGGACACTTGAATCCGTCACTATCATATATACAACACAACAACAACAAAATGTTCCCTCCCTACCCCTAGCTATGCGATTTCGCGCATTAAGCGGGCACAAATATATTAATATGGTCACGCAGGGCCCCTGAGAACTAACACCTTGCGGACGCAGCCGCCATGCATAGATTTTATAATTTTACGCCGTTTAGCAACGCTTGTGCCTAACTTAGGCTCTAAGAGAGACTAGGCGGAGCCGGGGACTCATTTAAGGTGTGGATTTAGGATTTGGTTTTAGATTTGTTTTAATTTTTAGATTGAAATATATTTAAGAGTGGCACAGCCACCTACATATACTTTCACTTTTTGTAATCTTATGGACTACTGCAAAACCAAAAATGTACCTATTTGCAACAGTTAAAAAATTTATATATTTTTCATGTATATTATTGTGTAATAAAGCGACGCGCTGAAAGAAATCGCGTCACTTTTTGAGTTTGATGACTGGTTTAGCTCATATACATATCCGTTATCATAAAAATTTAAATGCTGCCTGAAATTAAGTAAAGTAGCAGTTAAAAAACTAAAACAAAATAAATGACCATCTACCAATTCTTTTCAAGCTAGCTTTTCGACGAATTGAAAGGCAGTGGAAACTATTAATAGTTAATTGAACTGTATTGCATAATTAATTCCGGCAGCACGAGACAAGATTGCGAAATGCAGCACGTAAAATAATTTTCACCAAAAAATGTATTACAAAACTACTAAAGTTACACTAAAATTTTTGCAAACAAACAGAAACTTAAGGAATGAAAAGGCCATTTAAGGTAAAGTAGCAAAAATGAATAGCAAATACAGATTTCTGTTTATGATATATACAGAAAATATATGTAAGTATACTACGTTATAGGAGGTATTATCAGCATTGATTCAGTTTATTGCTTATACACGTTCGCGCGGACCGCTTTAGCCTTAACGAGTGTTTGAAAATTAAAATAATCTATTTGTGATATGATGCAAACGTAATTTTGAATGAGCGCAGATATATGAAATCAGAGCCAACAATGCTAAGAAACTTCAAAACTCGCGTTCTACATTCAGAAATGTGTTTGCGGCTAGTAAACCGTGCCTAGTGTTTCTCTAACGAGCCAACGGCCGTATAGCTACTTTGAACCATTCAACCTAAACAGGTTACGAACAAAGTTTGTCTTATGCAAAGTTCGTGTTATAACTGGGGCATCCCCGAACACGTTTTGTCTCATGTTGATTGACGTCAACATGAAATATTGTGATCTGAATAGCGGTTTATAGACTATATGTGAATGTCACATGATATTGGCTTACAAAATCCGCATCTCCATTAATCATCGTATACAAACAGCCAAATGTCACATGATACCGCGGACGTTTACGGGAATATCATATGATATACCGAAATTCAATCAAAAATCACGTTATATTATGCAGGACAATGTAATTTATGTGCAAGAATAACATAAAAAAGGCAGATAATTTAACTGTAAATGATTTCGAATACCAAATTAGCGTCTATTTTTCTGTTTCTGGTGAAAGTTCTATTCACAAGTACGAACAATTCAAACTTTAAGCTTTAGTATCATATATATTCTACAGGACATTCAGGCTAGTTTAACACAACATTGCAGACATTTTCAAACATGTCATATGATACTGACGGACAATATTTCGAATATCATATGATATTGCAGTACATATAGCGGATGTCATATTAATGTAGCATACAGTTCAAAGTTTTTGTATTTGACAGCGGATTTACGTGTAGACAAAATGTTACCCGCTATTGTTATACGAACAAAACGTGTTCCAGGCTGCTCCAGTTGTAACGTGAACTCGCATTAAACAAAATATTTATCATTTCAGAAAGCACTCTAATTGTTGGTTTGACGCCTGGAGAATCCTGCACTCAGACATGTTCAAAGAAAAGCATGTTTTGCAACTTCGCCCACTACTTCGAAGACTTAACCTTAGAACAACAAAATAATACAATTCGTGACTTATGTGATAAGGCGTTAGCGCCAAAATTATTTGGCCCTCCATTAATGAATGAATACGTTTTTCGTCCTCCGTTTGCAATACCGTTTTGCAATGCAAAAAATCAAATGTATGCATACCATTTACATTCTGTTGGACTTAATTGCTCTTCAATCCCAAGCAACCCAACATCGCGCCGTATTTGTGGATGTAAATGGTATTCAGGTATACAACAGTTTACCTCTACTCTCAGTTAACAATAATTTTTCATAAACTGCAAGTAAACTAGCAACCTCTAGAATAAGCACTATTTGCGATCATTTTATAGCGCAGTTACTACAATTTTCTACAGTGCGTGTTGCAAATGCGCATTTAATGTGTGGTCCACGTTAATGCTGAAGTCGCTAGGACGCGGTCTGTCCAAGGTTAATTCGAGTAAATTCTAAATTTGACGCTACAATATCTCGCGAACATGCAAAAGTAGAAGGTCACATGACATCATCTGGAAACTATGGCTTGTCACGTGATCCTTTTGGACACTTATAAGTATATCATATATTTCAAAATTAGAGGATAACATAACACTACACAGTACTATGCTATTTTGCGTGCTGACAAAGAAACAAAGAGTTTGAAAAAATAGTCAAAAGCACTTCAGGAATATTAAACAAATTTCTGCAGTTAACTAAAAAATTTAAGTTTCAATTGCTAGTACCATATAACATTCTGTAGGCCGATTTCGCCGCCTTGTCTCAGATATGCATACACTCTGCCAAATATCATATGATATTGAATTGCCATAATGAGACCCATACATGATGATAGCAAACTACCAATTGTTTAATTTTCTTAATGAAGGGTTTTTAAGAAAACAATATGTTACCCAGTAAATCAGAATAAAACGAGTCGTAAGCTGCTCCGTTTTATCGTGAACCCTGCAAAAAATACGCATCATTTACGAGTGGCAACCAGTTTTTTCTATGTTGCAATTGCGGGCACCAATTCGTTATTATGGTAAGTTACCATGTGCCACTTTCAGAAGCCATATCACGTATTTTTCTAAAGCTGAATGTTGCTTAAATTTTTGGCTAAACTTCTTGTTAAATTTAATACGAAACATCGCCAATTTAAAATTATTTGGGCCCATGTTCTTTTTAGGGCCTTCCCGGTTTGTGGTGGGTCTGTTAAAGAGTAGGCTTGCATTCTAGACTACATTTTTTTGCTTATGCCGGGTTCACGTTATAACTGGGGCAGCTTGAAACACGTTTTATCCAAGTTGATTCGACGTCAACATAAAATTTTGTGATCCGAATAGCGGGTATGCAGACAAATTGTGACTGTCACATGACATGGACTTACAAATCACTGATCTCAAGCGATCATCGCATACAAATAGCCGTTTGTCATATGAAACTGCGAGACATTTCTATGAATATCATTTGATATTCCAAAATTCTACTAAATATCATACGATATTATGCAGGACAATGGAAATGTGCGCGCTAATAAAAGAGTAAAAAGTCAGATAATGCAGCATTAAATGATTTCGAAAGTTGAATTTAGCCTCTACGTTTTTGTTTCTCACTTAATTTTTCCCAAAATGTATTGCTAAGCACAAATAATTCAAATTTCAAATTTTAGTATCATATGACATTCTACAGGACAATCAAGCTAGTTTACCACAACTTTCCAGAAACGGTTAGACAAAATGTTACCAGCTATAGTCATAGGGACAAAACGCGTTTCAGGCTGCCCCGGCTATAACGTGAACCCCGCATTAGGCTTAGGCTTAGGCTGAGACTTAATCTTAGAAACACGCTTATGCAACGCTTAGGTTTAGGCTTAGGTTTCCGCCATACACAAACCTAGTTATGGAACTGAATTAGTAGACATTTTTAAAAATGATCGTAAAATATTGACAGACAATATAGAAAACAACATATGACGTTGAAAGACAAACGTGACTGATGCATGATGGGAGCAGACAACTACTGTTTTTGGAATATCATATTGGGCTACTTCGCAGGCAAAATGTTACCCAAAATGTAGAATGTGTCAAAGCGTGACTCGAGCTGCCCCATTTATAACATAACCACCGCATAAACCTTCCGTGATGATCTAAACTTTAGCATTACTTTACTGTGAGCGTAAGCTTAAGTTTTATCTATAAATCCTACCTAAACCGAACTTAAGCCTTACCTAAGCTTAAGCTTAGGCCTTGCCTAGGCCTTAGTGTAAACCTAAGCATAAAGCGTTCAGAGATAATTTAGTAGCAGGTAAGTGTATCTGTTTCCACCATTTCTAGGTGCGACGAAAAAGTATGAACTCGTTGTGGCGAATGCTGGAAGCCCATGTTCAACGACTTGTACAAATCATCAATCAGCTGTGTGTTCAATGAACATAGAAGAATTTTACTCATCTTTTACACCGAATAACTTTTTGTCGTCTTGCCAAACAGCTTACAATGATTCCGGGTTTATCCTGGCTCAACATAGCTATTACAAGTTTTCAAAAGTAACAGGACCGCAATGTCATAGCGACAAAACGGTGACGGAATATGAGCAAAATTATCCACCACATTGCGATTATACTTACCCTACAGCTTGGACTAACATTTACACAATTTGTCAATGTGAAACAGGTGAACACTTGCTTTAATGTTTAACCTGTAATTGCATATATCGTGTTAAACCTGTGCTACTGCTATATGCACGAGGTGCAACCTTAAGATATATATTTTGATATATACCTAAGTATAGGTACGTATTTACAATTGGTTATGTGGACGTAAAAAAAGTAAGTTACTGGCCCACGTCCCTCAGAACTTAGATTGGCTTGGCATGAACAAACTAGCAGAACAGAAACTTGATAGTATCGGTTGCAGGGAACCATTGAACTGAATTGAAGATTTTCGGAATAAATATCCAATAGGTTATAATGCAGGAGCATGATGTCGATTTTTGGCCGGGACCGGAATCAAGTTGAACCATAGTACGTAGGTATATTTTTGAGGCCCTGTCTTTATGCACTTGATGTAAGCAAATTTTCTATCAAAAATTGTTCCTAAACTGGACCCATTCCTTTGTCAATTGGAAAATCTTAATTGGGGTATTCCTCTATTCCACTTGGGTGTTGCCAGGAGTTGGGAATGACTAATTGACAAAAACTGGAAGCAATTAGTGATTTGTAATCAAAGGCGATATTAATGAAAGCATAACAGGAACGTAGTTAGCATTTGATTTCTGGAGGAGATAACTGCATGTAACATATTCGAATATCCGGCGTCCATATATAATTTGCACATGGACTGCATTTAAATTAAGTGACAAATATAAACGAACTATATATTCATTCTTTGGGATAAACTATCTTAATGAAATAAGTATTATATATATTGATGAAAGCTTTGTCTTAGTGTGCTAGTTCACCTTTATAGATAATGACTAGTAAATGTGCCTGTTGCATGTTTTTGCCATTCATGTATGTCTGTGTATAAGAAATATTGGAATAAAATCAGCAAGATGTTACTGGTTGCAGTTTACTTTTGCGTTACCAAGTGCAACGAACCTGTAAGTAGAGTAGAGGTAATAAAATTTTTGTGATCCAGTCGTTGTCCGCTATTTAGATATTTTTTTTGCAAAATACAAATGACAGCGATGTATCATTCCTGTTTACAACGAGAACAAAATGTGTGAAGGTAAGCAGTGCGCAAGCGGAGGTGAAAAATCTGGAGCCGTCACCGCAGTTCGCAAAACATTAGTCCATAAAACATGTTAAATTGGTGTTATCATTTCATCGCAAAGTTGTAGCGGATACGCCGAAAATTTCAAGATATTGTATAAATTTTGTAATTTTTATTTCAGTTTGAACAATTGCAACATATCTATAATGAAAAATTGCGAGACATACACGCCCGACCGACCCCACAAAATCTAGCTCGAAAACTGTACCGACTGTGCCGACCGATCCAGCCAAAGTATAGGGTCCAAGATATAACGATCGACCCAGCAAAAACATAGGTTCGAAGCTGTACCGATCGACCCGGCAAAATATAAGCTTGAAGCTGGCCCGGCTGTCCCGGCCGATCCAACAAAAATATAGCCTCGAAGCTGTCCCCGCTGTCCCGACCGACCCAGAAAAATATAGGCTCGATGCTGTCCCGGCTGTCCGGCCCGACCCAGCAAAACATAGGTTCGAAGCTTTCCTGGCTGTCCCGACCAACCCAGCAAAAATATAAACTCGAAGCTGTTACAGCTGTCCCGACCAACCCAGCAAAAATATAGGCTCGAAGCTGTCCCCGCTGTCCGGACCGACCCAGGAAAAATATGGGCTCGAAGTGGTCACGGCTGTCCCGGCCGACACAGCAAAAACATAGGTTCGAAGCTGTCCCGGCTGCCCCGAACAACCCAGGAAAAAGATTGGCTCAAAACTGTCCTGGCTGTCCCGACCAACCCAGAAAAAACAGGTTTGAAGCTGTCCCGACCAACCCAACAAAAACGTTTCACTCAGGGTATATTGCGGTCCTGTGGATAAACGGGAAGCCCCTCAGAGTAACATGGGACAACACAGTTGATAGGATTGCAAAATAGTGAATATATATAGAAAACCCATCATAAAAACGAATCACACTTCGCTTGATTGTTTTTTGCATTTTCTGATAAACTAGTGCGGTGTTTACATTAAAAAAATTTGGCCTGGTCACAAAAGATGTCCCATCCCAGGGTTAATGAGTGGTCGTTGACCCTACCTCAACGAAAATTTTCTGTTGACTCTACCTCAATGAAAACCCTGATTGTAAAGTACCTACAATGCACCCTGAAATGTGAAAAATAACCCTGATTGTAAAATACCTAAACCCCCCGGAAATGTAACCGTCTACCATATCTGCCACTTTAACTCACTTCAAATGCAACATTTGAAATTTTCGTTAAATTCTGCCACAAAACTCGTGTTGCGCTGACCCAGGGTTAGCGCTAGCCCACGCACATAACAATTATGTGTGTTGTAAATACAAATATATATGTGAAGTTTTGCGTTGACTTGACCCTACCTTTCAAACTTGACAAAGATACTTGCGAACATCAATGTCGTCCATCTCTGTTCCTTTTTGCCGAGTTTCGCAATTTCCTTCGCGAGGTCACTGGCACCGAACCCCAAAAACATGGTAAGTAAACAAATTTAGTACTACATACCTAAAATCTGTAAAAATTGTGTTACGAGTAGCTCCGATGCATTGACGATCTGTAGTATTCCTGGTCACACTATACACTGACGCGTTTACAAATATGTATGTATACATAGACGTACATACATATTACATTATACATACGTAAGCACGAGTGCTTTGAGCGTTGGTTTACTTGCAGCTGCTTTTCCGATCACTTTAGCGTAAAATGAGCCCTTACCTTTATATTCAGTAGCGTTTGGGAATTGTTCGCGTCTGTTTCTCATTGGCACTTAAATTACAAAAAAGCATTGTTTGATTTCAAGAATACTCTAGTTTTTCACAACATATTCACAATTTAATTCGTCTATCACGCGTTTACTGAAACACAACGTTGGAGCATTGTAGGACAAGCTTTTAATTTTCTAAGATAACACAGACATTCTGCTTACAGTATCTCTGTCGTTGCGGTCATAGTGCACAGGTCATTGTGTCCTCTTACACTATAACAGATCACTGTACGACGGGACTATTGACATGCACTTGTTTCAGCACGCAAAAGTGTACAAAGAAACTTAAAACTATTTGACACGCATGCATAAACCACAAATAGTTAACGAACAAACTTCAGTAAGAGTCTGTGTTTTGTCAGTATGTCCAACCTAGAGATGTACAAATTATTCAATAAACTAGCGCGTGAAAGTACAATAACCAGTTTAACGGTTGCGACATAAAAGTGATGCGCAACTCATAATAGACTTTTTCTACTGTTCAGGTGGCATCCAAGATGTATTCCCAAGCAGTGTCCCAAGAGAATAAGTAGCGCAGTTTTTGCATTCAATTGATAATTAGCCACCCCAACATAATGAGATATGAAATATTAACTAAGTGAGTAGCTTCAAAGCTTCAGTGAAGCTGTTAAAAAATTTTAGAACCTATGTCATTTTCAGGAAAACTTTGTAGGAAGGAAGTTACATTTAGAACTAGTCTCTCTGCAGAGTCCAAGGACAACACAGACATCCTGCTTACAGGGTCTCAATGTCGCTACACTCACAGAACACAGTGCATAATGTCCTTACTCTGTAATGAGACACTGTTCGAAGAGACTATTGTTGTACATATTTTGTTTTAGCAAAAGCTATGCACAAAAAATTACAATTTATTTCGTAGAAATTATGCTGTAGCGAGAGTCTGCGTTTTGTCAGTAGTCCATACCGAGGGACTCTGTTTTGTTCCTACTCCCTTGGAACACTGTCAGGACAAAACCAACTCTGTAAGTACAGGGTGGGTGGTGTCATCAGGCCCTCGTTATAGCATCGTTTTTTGACACTGGTCCTAAGTGGGTGGGTGGACAATTGTTTACAACTATGCGCGTTATCACGTGGTTGATCCATAATATAATTAATTTACCAAGTTGTCTTGTTGTTTTTGCATATCACTTTTAGGACACATACAAAAAAACGGCAAAGTATTTTAGCTGTATGTTATTAACGCGCTAAAAGCAGAATGCGCCAAAAAATTTGATTTTACCGCCAAAGTTTGAATTTTTCCGCGAAAATGAGAATTATCACGCCAAAATTCTAATTTTCTACGACAAATTTGAATTTCCCGCCAAAATTTCAATTTTCCGGCTAAAATTTGAAATTGCCGTCAAAACTCGAATTTCATTACGGAAATTTAAGTTTGCCCATCTAAATTTGCATTTCTCGCCAAAATTTGAATTTATCGCCAAAATTTAAATTATCCCGCAAAAAATTTAAATTTTTCCGCTAAGTTGTCTCTACTGTGTCTATCATATAATGATTTTATTTTGAGAGGAAACATTTTGTGTGCGGAGTGCACGTAAGGTAACATGTGAGTGGCAAAAATTGAAACAGGTTTTGTAATGAAGAAATGACTCCTGTTTTTATCCTGCTATTTTCATCGATGCCTAACTTTATTTAATTCATCGCCAACTTTATCTTGCGCCCGCCCTGTGGAAAATTTAGTTTTCATTTTACTATTACCTCTAGTGAAAATTTTACCTAAGTGAAAATTGATAAGATCTAAAATAAGTATGGCAAATTGAAACAGTTTTAAAAAAGTAAACAATTTTACTCGATGTTTTAAAACTTTATGAAATCAACTTTAATATGCATTAATTGTTATACGACGTGACCTTTAAATTGGAAGCGAAATTAGTAGAAAGATGGAAATTGATAAGAAATATTTTACTTTAGAATTAACCATTAACATCGTGTGTTTGTTGAGATATTGTAGGCTTGAAAACTGGCGACTTTCGTTTTGAAAGTATTGAATACGCCCACCTTCGATAAGAAATTTCTGGATTGGGTACTTTTCGGATTCAAAAACATCGTGCTCAATTCGCACTCAACCATATTCTCCAGGTACACTCAAAATTTCTGGATTAGGCAACCTAAGATTAGACGTAAATTGTTAATACTTTTGGTCAGGACACCCACGATTCATACATCAGCAACGTATTCAGATTTGAGCTATTGTCCTCTTACATCTATACCAAAACATCAAATTTCTTAAAATGATCTGCAATATTTTCGGTGTATGTTAAGTTTCGTTCTAATTAAATAAAAATTGATCCTAAACTTGGGTAAATATAATCATCTACATTTTAATTTTCAATTTACCACTAGTCCTTGAAACTTAAAATGCATTAAATCATCGCGAAGGTTAAAATTTTTATGTGTTTTTTGACCTTTAAGGTCAAACGTTATTAATAGCAATGGTAAATTGATAAGAATCAAGAAGTTCAGTTTAGTAGTACGCAACTAAATTAAAACAGTAGTAGTAGTAAAGCGAAATTAAAATTTTAAAACAAGTTTTTATTTAAAGCATCGTTAAATTTTTTACTTTTGGTAGTAGCAAATTGAGAACTTTATTTTCCACAAAGCGGGTTCAAAATAAAGTGGACTACGCATAACACAATTATAGAACTAATACAGTTATGACTACTAGTTTGCGAAAATTCACCAAATTCAACGCTTAATGCTATTAAAATTATTACAACCGAAACTACGGTGTTATTTTTGAGTAATGTTCGAATGTTATAATTTTTAAAGAAACAAAGAATTATATTTCTTTGTCACCATGCAAAACTAATAATATAAAATGTGATATACCAACGAGCCGCCAATGACTACCAATGTAGGTTCCAGGTTTCGTTTTTGAATAATACCTTGCATTTTTTGACCGTATCCTCCAAAATATCTTTCTATTCGGTATTCCTGAAATACATGGTTTCATCAATATACGTCAACTAATCTAATAAATATCATAGTGAACACAAATTTGTTTTACACAGACTAAAAGTTAAAGTATTTTGAATACAGTAAATGTTTCAATATTTGGTGCGCGATATAGCACACATTAACAGTGTCCATAATAATATTAATTGCTCGTATGTGGGGTAAGAAAGTTAAATCCAGCTAAAACATGTTAAGCATGAGTGATACAACATTTGTGTACTAAAATATAAGAAAGTGAGCATTCAAATGCCACCGATGACCGCTGGAATTTATACTGCTGGCTGTTTCCAACATCAGAAAATTTAGCTGCTGATAAAGATAACTGTAGATGGTAAGCGATAAAACGTTAGAGACTTACAACAGTTAAACTTAAATCGTCGTTTTTGTAAATATGGTACATCGCGGGATTGTTTTCATGTGCCATCAAAAACACAAAATATTCGTATAATTGACGAATCTGTGAATCTCCAATGAAAAGAACAAAGTTTCTTTGTCTCGTTTTCATACATTCTTTGACTGATCTTAAAGCGTTAATGCGTGCCTCAATTTAACTTGTGAGAGCTGAATGAACAAAAAATCTTTAGCAAAATAAAAGAACCGTTTACGTCAGTTTCACGTTACCGCTGGTCCGGCCTGCATTCTCACTACTTTTGCAAAATAATGCAAATTTAAAATTTTATCTTTTCCGGACAACGACCCTGATGGTGCAATAAAATTTATGTGTCTTGCAATACATTTCACTTTTTCAGGCCGGCATGTCTCAATATGGTGGCCCTTTCTTTAACAAAAATTACAAATATTACCTAACGCTTGGCTGATTAAATAGTGGCGCGTCGGTTCTAGTTCTACTTTCGTGTTTATAACCTTTGTCATTTTCGAAATGTAGAATGGATTAAATCCGTTTTAGTGACACATCCTTTGTATGCTTTCTGTTGTTTTGGAAGACAGAAGTCAGAGTTAATAATAGATGCTACAAACGCTTGATCAACCTTATTTGACTTCCCTGGAAGTTCATAAAGTTCAGGATTGGGTACCTGGCAAAAAGTTTTCATCGATAACGAAAGCACTGATAAAAATCAGTTCGAAGAACCTGTATTAAACAATTAATTTACAATATAACATTTTGTGGACATCTCGAAAGATACTATTTGATGTAGCCTAATGTCTTTTCTTTTCTTTTCAAAGTAAATCTTTATCGGTGTTTTCTGCTCCAAACTACAGCTAATGCGGGGTTCATGATATAACTGGGGCAGTCGGGTCACGTTTTGTTACATGTTGATTCGACATCAACATAAATTTTTGTTACTATCACATGATACGGACAGACAAAAGTCGAATATCATGTGGTATTGTTACGGGTACGATCAACGAGTATCCCAGCGGACGAATCCGTGATGATACTCTCACGGGTATTCGAGGCCGTGAATCTGCCAAAGTAAGCTACTTGCCTAGAGGATGACGGTCCCCCGCGTGATATCAGGTTTTGAGAGTCACAAAATCCCGATATCGTCGTACGCCTAAGCCTGCCTATACTCTAAGCTCTAGCAAACCCCCGAGTGCGTGTAGGTGGGCCGCACCAGTAACAAATAGTTTTCCTCCGTGGATTTCGCTGCGACTGTGTGCTCACAACGTTTATCCAAATTAGACTTAACGACTCTTGGTCGTGGGTATGGTTTGATCTTTTGGTTTTATTCCTGGAATTCGTTGGTTTTGAAAGATTTTACTTTACTTGGTCATGCACCGTTTAGCACAAAGGCGGATCGATCCTAGCCTTTGAGGTTTTTATTTACTGTTACTGCCACTGATTCGAACCAGGGCTATTTAATCTTTTTTCGAGACTCTGATGCGGGGTTCACGTTACTGATTGTGCGCTTGGGACCTGTTATGTCACCTACCCATTGCAGGAGGTAGAAACAACCTATATGAATAGGTTGCTAGCTAGCTACTACCCATATGGGTACCTTACGTATGTAGCTATGGGTAGCTAATCTTCGGTTTGTTACCCATATGGGTACCTTGCGGTTGTTTTAACAATATTTATAGTTTGCGTAATTTTTTAGATTTTTCCAAAGATATATTGTAAAAAGATTAAAACAGACATGTAAAACAAAACTAACTGTACTGATCCGTTTTAAAGAGCAAGCTTGAAAGTGCATTATGTTGACATCTATATATGCAACGAGTAGACATCTTGAATCTACCCATATGGGTAGGTCAATATTTCAAAAACTTAGCTATGTGCAACATTTTATTTTCTGTTGGTATCCATATGGGTAACAAAAAAGTTAGTGTGTACCGCTGTGAGCACAATGACAAAACAGGTACCAAGCGCACAATTGGTAACGTGAACTCCGCATGATTGTCATAGAATTTCCATAGCTGGATAAAAGTTCGAGTCTCCTGTAGTTCTAAGTTCTATCCTAATTAAAGCCATGACTCTTGGGCCAGGAATCCATTGAGCGCTCCAGGTTCAGGACTGAACTCAAATTAAATTTTGGTTTATTATTGTTTTGTACATTTTATACATGCATAAAAATGCTGGCTCAAAATACCTCAGTCCTAAGATCTGACTCAAGAGATCAGTCGTATAATTGATTTAATTAATTCAATTAGCTTGAAAATAGTTTATAGTAATTGCTAAAAGGACATGGTAAGTGATTCATGAAATTACGTTGTGCTTCTGGTTACCTTACCCTAGGTCAACTATCTTACAACTATTTACCGCAGCTTAAGGTTGTGGATTTCTAGTTTAGATCTGCTCTATGTCTCATGGTGGTGAGCTTGATTAGTCCATATGTGGCCTTCGTGCAGGCGCGGTTTAACTCCGATTCAGGCTCAATGGTTCGCTTAAGCCTGGGCTCAGGATTCCCACTCATTGCATGGGCATTCCAGACAAGCTCACCATCATTACCTTAATAGTTTTCAGATATGCTGCACGTTTTCCGTAAGGCCTTGCGTGGATGGGGGTTCATCACGAAAATCCCTCTGTGCCCATACTCCAGCTTCAAAATTTCTCCTGGAAGGGTTATCTGGGCGGATATAGATCCAACACTGTGCCTGTTTCTGAGGGCACCACACGTTCCCTAACCTTAAACTTGATTTATCACAGACTGTACACTCAGCAGTTTGATTGTCAACTGGACAAGCCCTATTAATAGCTTAGTTCATCGGGGCCTGTCTAGAATCGCCACAAATCACGGGGCACACCAAAATTTTTTTGACGATAACGCCTTAGCTCTTTTGGTGTCATATCCTAAATGCTTAGCATTCGGCTGTATTGGCTTCCCTACCGTGCTGACAATCAATCCTGTGGATGCCAAGGTTATATCTAAATGTGCCTATTTTCCTACAATCATTGTCTAAATGACACCTCCTTGCAGGTTTCTTGATTAAGATTCCCCCCAAAGTTTATACAAAATTTTAGCACTTGCGTTGTCGCCAACGACAGGCAAATTTTTAACTTAAAAAGTTACCCACAACTTTTTCGTGAACAGGAAAATCCTAACTGGGCCCCTTTTGCTCAAAAATTTCATACCCCCGCGCGCAGCGCACATACCGCCTATTATCAGCGTCCCGAAACTCTCGTGCACGCGAAGTCGGCCTCGGCGTGCAGAGAGATCGGTTTGCTGTAGCGGCTCGAGCACGCGACCAAAAACCGAAAATTATAAACTGAACTCAATGTTCAGCCTGTGCAGCGGTCGTATATACTGCCTGAGCTCCAAAATTTAGCCAATGAGTGCGGCTCGAAAACAAACATGGTAAGCTCTTTCTATTGGATAAAATTCTAGGTGTAAAAACTGACCAATACGAGTTGAGTAATCAATAGACTCTTAAAAACTTGTTATTGGAAGGCGAATTTAACATGTAATTTTCCAACGAAACGTTATGAGGGGGTTAATCAGGTTTACCCCTATCAGGAGTCTGAATACAGAAATGCAACATGGAGCAGGGGCCAAAAAGTATCGACGTGGATCACCCATTCCCCCTTACAAAACAGGACCACCACCTGCAGCTATTGTGGTAAACCCTACCCGTGCTGCTTAACAAAATCTATTGCATTCGATAGTACGCACACTCTACACGAGGTAACTGTCTATATCGCAAGGCAGAAATACAAAGCGAAAAGCCACAACAGGAAACAAATACAGGGTAAAGAAAAAGGAGACAAGCAATAAACTAAATTCGAGACAACCGAAACATTATACCATTGTACGTATATGAAGATTCAAGACCCTAGGTCCTTACGCCTAAACTGTCCAGTCCAAGAAATTCTCGCTAAGGCGTCCCCGTGTATAACTTACGAAAATCTTACCCGGCGTTATACATTGATCTAAATGTGCTTTATCATGCTTATTATCGGGCCAACTCATAACCCCTACAGGTAGTAGTCTCCCTGCTAATGCTTGCTCCCAGTGAGTGGGTGCGTGAAAAATACCAAGGCCTCAACGAACCATGACTTTCTTAGGTATCCGTGAGCGGACCCTATTCGGGGTGATTTTACTAACTGGAACCAATAACTGATTCAAAGTATGCCCAATTTAATGCTATAACCCTAAAAAGAGACAATCCTAATTATCAGAGCTCATCCGTTAAAAACTTACAACACAGAATTTTCCAAAATTTCAATTGATCATAACTTTTCAAATATTCACCTGCAGACAATGTTAGGGGTGGTTTTCTTAATCAGGACGCTGCAATAAATCGAACGGTACCACTCTTAACGTTGAGACCCGGAAAAGTGAAAATTGCACTTTTAGAGATCCGCTCCGTAGAGCTGTATATGCAAATGTTCAGAATTTTCAGCGGACCATAACTTTTGAAGTATTCGTTTGCGGCCACTGCGTTCGGGGGAGTTTTCTTGCTCAGCAAAATGTGGGGAATCAAATGATACCAAATTTGACGTCGTACCCCGAAAAAGTGAAAATTGCATTTTTCGAAGCCGTATCCGGAATGCGGGGTTCACGTTATAACTGGGGGAGCCAGGAACACGTTTTGTCCCTATGCAAATAGCGGGTTACTTCTTGTCTACAAGTTAATCAGCTATCATTTTAATAAAAATTTAAATTGTCTGCTAAGTTTTTGTAGTAGCTACTACATGTACTGCAATATCATATGATATTCCAACTGATGTACTCTCATATCATATGATATATAAGAAACATTTTCAGTGTGCAATAGTAGTACACACTAGAATATGTTTTACAATACTATATGCTAAAATTGTTTCATTTGAAATGAAAACAACGAAAATCTTCAAAATCTTTGACTTCTTGAGATTCATTTCTTGCATAGGTTCCCGGGTGAATACTTGCGTACCTCAATTGTTTTGCTCAAAAAATATAATCATGTTTAAAACAACTAAATAACCAGCGCACAATAGGGTGCTCACGAAATGTTTCGACCCCAACTGGGATTGAACACAGTCCAGCCGTGTCGCCGTACAGCGCGCATACCCACTAGGCTATACAGCCAACGTTTATTTAAGTCGATATCAAATATGTAACATACAGTGTTGTGCTTACAGTAATATATTTAATAATTAACGTTCGCACACTACGTTCTCACTTATATAATCAATATAATTGATAGCAGATCCAGAAATTTGTAAAAGGGGCGTTAGATAATAGCAAAAAACTCGCAATGGACGCGAGCGAGAAATTGGACGCTATTTTTAGCGCTATAATAAAACTTTAGTATAAAAACTTGGTTTGGCTTCCTGTCGAACGGGCATACACCGGAATGCTCCAATAGGTCCCCCATTGGGCGTGCCAAATCGTATTTTTCAAAGGAAATATATTTCTTCGCGTTTTATAAGTACTTAAATAGTAAAAGTAGTACGCTATGGAGTGTGTTGTGTAGTTCAGTGGTTTGGCTTCCTGTTACTGAAGCTATCGGTTCGCAAAAAGTTACAATGTCATATGATATGAACGGACTTGTACGCATAGATTATTTGAGAGCAGTGGTTTGTAAGCAAATATCATATGATATTCAGTTTTTGTTTAAAATTTGAAATTCTCAGTTGGCCATAACTTTTTGACTATTCGTTTGCGGGCCATGTTTGGGGCGGATTTCTTGCTCTACACAGCAAGCTGAATCAAATGATGTCAATTTTAACCCAGTAGCTCGAAAAAGCTGAAATCGCGTTTTTCGAGCCGGATCCGTAAAAGCGTGTACATGTAAATAATGGGTCATCCACGTTATACTGTCTACGCTACTGTAAAAATTATCCCCACATATGATCCCCTATGTCTGCAGTTTTATTGTTTCCAAATTACATGTCCAAATGTCTCATATATCCTGTGTAGACCCTGCTGACAACTCGCACTCTCTCTAAACAACCTGTGCTTGGTGACGTTGCCGTCCATACCTATTCTAAATTGTCAATACGTTATTTAAAGGACATCTGTTTTGTCCAGAGTCTGTCAGAAAGGACTCAGCTTATGTCATAACACAAAGTTTCTCGGAAGAGACTTTGCGCAGCGATTATACAGGATCTGTTCGAAGTAACTTGTATTGTCAGATACTGTGTCCAGACAGTACCTACATTGTCCTTAGTCCCTTCGAAGGGCCTGCTGCAAAATCCAACTATCTAATTACACATTCCGTTAAGTCTTTATAGCTTAAAGACATTGTCGTTTTGCCCCGCCCTTAAAACCAGGTGTGTGGACAATTTTTTACAGTAGCGTAGACAGTATTACGTGGATGACCCATAATATACTTTTCAAATGATCATAACTTTTTAAGTTTGGATTTGCGAACCTGTTTGGGGTTGTCTTCTTACTCAGCGCGATGCGCGGAATCGAATGGTACCCATTTTTATGGTGGATCGTGAAAAAGTGAAAATCGCGTTTTTCAGGATCCGATCCGGAAAGTGTACACACGTTAAATCCTAAAACCTTTGATTGGCCATAACTTCTTATGCATTGATTTGCGGAGATGGTTTGGGGTGGTTTTCTTAATCAACTCGATGAGCTGAATCGAGTGATACCATTTTTAGCACCCAACCCCAGAAAAGTGAAAATCGCGTTTGCGGACAGGGATCCGTAAAGCGTGTATGTTACGGTTGCGATCAACGGGTACCTCTGCAGACGAATCCGAGTGGTATCCCTCACGGGTGTCCTTGGCCGTGGATCTACCTTATAAACCTACGTGTCCAGAGGATGACGGTCCCCCTGGCGTGATATCGGGTTCTAAGAATCACAAAATTCCGATATCGTCTTACACCTAAGCTCTTGACGATACGCACTTAGCAGGGGAGTAAATTGCACTCGTGACAATCAAGGCTAAACCAAATTTATCAAACGGATCGCTTGTTAAGATTTCTCTTAATAATTCCAAGGCGCGGGTTTCTGGATGAGTGTGGTCTTTGGTTGCCGTTCTAAGGATGTCTGGTATCACGGGTGATCCAAAAGCGATCCTAAAGAATTTAAAGCATATGGTCAGAGACCTTTTATAAAAAGGTGGATCGATCCACGCCTTTAGGATTTTATTGATGTCATCCTCTGATTCGGACCAGGGCTAGCGAAAGTTATAGCTTTAGTCTAATTAGATTAACGTCTTTAGAAATCAACTCAAAATTTTTATGAGCCATGGCTTAAGGCCAGGACAGTCAAAAAGGCGCTCTAGGTGCAATAATTCCACACAGGTAAAGTTTTGATTTATTATAGCGGCACACAGTATGTATGACATGAGAAACACGGTTATACATTAGTTGGGATATGACTTGGGTTATCGAAAGTTGAGCGTCGGTTTGAGTTGAGTTAAATTGCGCAGAGCGCTGATAGCAACGATAACTTGAATAATTAAACGTAATTGCTAAAAGTACAGAGATTTATGAATTCTTTAAATCCGTAAGTTGGTAAGCTCAAAAGCGTACCTGTGGCGACCTGGACGTGGACTAGCCACCTTACCGCTATTTTATCGGGTCTTAGAGGGTTGAGTATTTGGGTCGAAGCGATCGCTGGATTATGAGCTACCGAGCCCTAAAATATAGCTGGTGAGGGTCAATGAATCCTTACACTGAGTGTCTCCAATTTGATTAACATAAGCACTTGGGGAGGATCCCTCCGAAATGCATAGTGCGTAGGGCTCGATAGGGGAGTGGCTTATTTGAGGTCTGAAATACCACACATGCGTACCATGGATCCTTGAGGAGTATATAGAGGATCCTAAGACAAATTTTTAGACCTAGGCACCGGTTATGCGGGGTTCACGTTATTACTGGGGCAGCCTGGAACACGTTTTGTCCTTATGGCTATAGCTGGTAACATTTTGTCTGACCGTTTATCCGCTATGAGATTCAAAAAATTTGAATTGTCTGCTATCCTGATGTGACATCTACTGTTTGTAATGCAATATCATATGAAATTCCAAATATTGTCTGCGAGTATCATATGATATGTTTGAAAATGTCTGCAAAGTTGTGGTAAACTAGCTTGATTGTACTGTAGAAAGTCGTATGATACTAAAATTTCAAATTCTAATTATTTGTACTTAGGAATATATTTTGGGAAAAACTTAGCGAGAAACAGAAACGTAGAAGCTAATTCAACTTGCGAAATCATTTAATGCTGCATTATCCGACTTTTTACTGTTTTATTTAGCGTGCACAAATTCCATTGTCCTGTATAAATATCATATATTTAGTAGAATTTTGGAATATCATATGATATTCGCATAAATGTCCCGCAGTATCATATGACAAGTGGTTATTTGTATACGATGATCGCTCGACATCAGTGATTTGTAAGCCAATGTCATATGACATTCACATTTGGTCTACATAACCGCTATTCGGATCACAGAATTTTATGTTGACGTCGAATCAACATTGGACAAAACGTGTTCCAAGCTCCCCCAGTTATAACGTGAACGCCGCATTAAGCACGTCTCCGACCGCGTCTGGTCCATAACAAGGTTTCATTTAAACTTTCCTTGAACAACAAGACCTACACGAGCCACATGTCCAGCAGCTCAATTGTCAACCTGGGGGAAATTCTTGCTACTATCCTAAGTAAGGCCCGGCATGCACCATTTAAATCACGGGGCAAACTAAATTTTTCTTGCGTGATAAGGGCTTGGCTCTTTTGTCTGACATGTCCTAAGTGCTTAGCACTAGGCTGTTGTGGCCTTCCCGTCGCGGTTGACAATTGCACAGCTCGACCCCATTCGGACTATTTTTACCGGCTGAATAACTTTTTAAGTTTCACCATGGTGTACGAATCCCAAAAATTTGAGACCAGATTGTTCTGAAGTCCTGTGTTGTCGCCAACTACAGGGAAATTTAAATTTCAGGAATTTCACTCGCGCCCCCTTTGTGAAACCGCATAGTCCTAGCTGGGCCCATTGCTTATTCAACTATATTTAAATTTTAAGGCGCTTTGAGCGCACTCTAATATCCCCCCGTCCCGTACGTTTTAATACAGCGCCCCGAATTCTCCCAAGTACACCGTGTCGCCATACAGTGCACCGGAGAGAACCGGTTTGCTGACGCGGCTCGAGCTCGCGACCGAAAAATCTTTGAAAATTGAACTGAACTGAAAATGCAGCCCGTGCACTGCTCTTATATACCCCTCCCAGGCCCCATGTGATTGGTTTGAGTTTTCAGCCATTGAAAGGCTCAGAACAGACGCGACCAAAAGCGATACTATTGGCTACTGTAAAACGGCTACAAAGAGCCAATGAAACAACGCAAAAGGGACGCGGCGAGACGCGATACTATTGGTTACGGAAATCGGCTGCAAAGAACCAATGGAAAGACTTTAAACCGTTAGAACCGGTGCGCGCGGATTGGACGGTTTGAATTTACGTGTAAAATTGACTGTCCGTCACAGAAAGGGGTAGCGCCGAAATATTGGGGTTCCCCATGAGTTGAGCGGAGAAAATGCTAGGGATTTGACATCACCGGACTTAGGTTTGAGTGCCTGGTAATTTCTAATACCCATCGGTACGCACGCATGACTTTCACCGTCACGTCACCCTCCCTTTTGACTGTATCATCACGTTTTTCCAAAACAAGTAATATAA
The DNA here is from genome assembly GCA_030248215.1 of Enoplolaimus lenunculus. Classification (NCBI taxonomy): domain Eukaryota; kingdom Metazoa; phylum Nematoda; class Enoplea; order Enoplida; family Thoracostomopsidae; genus Enoplolaimus; species Enoplolaimus lenunculus. The sequence continues at coordinate 936 of JASANG010002627.1, read as the reverse complement.
AGGAGTTCTGCCCGCTTTTCGAAACCTGCATTGCATAGGGGACCCAAATAATAAGTCGCAAATAGCAAAAGAAATATCGAAACCGAAAAACAAAACTGCATGAAATATATCAGTACCAACTAATCTTAGCACTCGTGGCGCACCCCTATTCAAGTCTACTGTTATACGAAGCGTAAGTCTAGCGGAACCGGTGGTGGGTGCCGTTTCGCAAGTAATTTTCAACCCAGCACGGTACCCTATGAGTTAAACGTATAAACGTGGCCTGGTACACTGAGAGCGAGGACAAGTCTGGCCACATATTGAAAAGAGATATATTCTGAAATTGCTGTTGCAGGTGCAAAATTTCCTGCTTTCTTTTTGGGTTCTAAGATGTCCACTCTACAAAGTGCCTAGACAGAGTACCTAGTAAAGGTTTCCGAACTGTTCAAACCAAAGTTCAGAATACAACTAGCAAACAGCCAAAATAACTAAACAAAGACACTCCAACTCATAGATTGAAAAGAACAAGGTTATAGCGAATTAGCAAAGTAAACATCCAAGGTACAATTCATACATTATAATCTTATTTGAACCTAATAATGAAAGCTACTATTATGCTCATCCTGCCGTTAAAATAGCTCATGCAGCTGATAAAACTTGGCAGTGGCTTAAACTCAGTCCAGTGAGATACTCGAAATGTGAAGTCCTAAAGACTTGTAATGGATATAACTTTCGAAATGACTGTCCGCGGGTATCGGACATGGTAGTTTTATTGCTTCCCGAGATGCACCTGTTACGGGAATTGCATTCCCTACACACGTACTTAAAATCAGAATAAAGCTGGTTAAGGAGAATCTAACGATTTGTATATATACATCTTGAATAGTGATAAAAAATTAAGCTTTACTAATCGAACCGGCTCGCCGTCGATGCAACGGTTACGATGTCACTATCATC
>JASANG010003705.1:0-53640 GCA_030248215.1 Enoplolaimus lenunculus | reverse complement strand
CGTTATGTTGGCGGATGTGGCGGTTGCGATGTTAGTCCGCCACAACAATTTGGTTGTGAACAGATCTCGAGACACCGGGTGTTTTGAGCTCTACAATCAAATTGTTAATCTGGGGTCGAATTCAAAGAAAGGATTTGGCCTTAGATGTCAAAGAAGGTGCGGCAACGGAGTCGGTGTTCGACAATTACCGCGAATTAGAAGCCGAGTGTCTCCGTACCTTCGAGGCTGCATTTAAACGGCTGGAAGGTGCGCGATATAAAAATCGCGTAAGCGTCTTCATCGTGGGGAATCAGAAGCCCCTGCCGATCGACTGCGCAGCCATGACAACACGCCATTGTACCACGTCTCTGTGGCCCCGGGACCGAGCCCTGGAGTCACTGCAGGAGGCGTGGGACCGAGAAATCGCGTCTCAAGACTGGCGTACACGGCCGTTCGATCAATGGCCAAAAGACATGCAGAACGAACTTCGCTGGCACTTTGGTGTTGCTCGTACGATCATCGAAGCTGGTCGAGCTGCCAAACGTAGGCCTGCGCCTCCTAGGAGGAAGAAACGGATAAAGAGGCTACGACGAAATGAGCGTGGCCAACTCGAACCGGTGACCGAGTCATCGTCCGAGTCGGAAGATGAAAACCCGGCCAGCGATCAACTCGAGCCGGGCGAATACAATGTGCCGATTTGGGACAGACCGGAAGGTTCGAACGATTATTGGTCAACGGTCAATACGTTTCTGCATTATTGGGACGAAATGTACAAAATGCAGCTCGAGCGCTATCAGCAAGCGGGGGAGCGAGTACCCCCTGCCGGACCTGTGAAGTCGTTAGGCGATTTGCCACCAACATTTCAGTTGATGTTGGACGCTCCGACGCGACATTCGCATCGCGATATCACTCCGAAAAAGCTGACGTCGGATGCGGAGCAAGTCAAACCGCCGTTGTATCGTGACGAGCAAGGCAAATTCATTCGAGCGAAGTCTACAACACGTCGGCCATCAAGTCGGTCAAGTACGCCAGCATCGAAGGAGCCGAGGCCTTCGACTTCGAAGTTTCGTACAGAAACGATTTCGTCGAGCGAGAGTCCTCCGGGGGCGATGACTCAGACATCGTTATGCAAACCCCGGAGAAATCGAGAACTCCAAAGCCATCGACATCGAAGTCGGCAAGGAGGAAACGGCTCGAACAGCGGGTACACCAAGAGCAAGAGCAACGGTCGTCGACAACTGACGATAACATTATCGATTTGCCCGGACGTGACGAAGTGGACTTGGAACCAATTCGTGTGCCGAAGGAAGTTCAACAGCAAATGCGAATTCCACAAGTCAAATTGACACCGGTGACGGTAGTGAGAACAATCTCGTACGAGTCAATCAAGTCAGGTAAATCGGTGGTGGCGTCAAAACAAACGACGACGAAGACGACACCCGCACCAACGTCGGTTTCGATGACTAAGCCGTCGAAACCGGTGATGTCGACTGGGGTGCGAGCGTCGAGAGACGCAGTGCACAAGTCGGCGCCGCCGTCTAAAGTGACCGAGTCACGAAAGACGGCGAAACCAGCGTCTACACAGGCGGAGCAGCGAAGTGTGCCGCGTACTTATGCGGATGCGGCGCGCCGTTCGACTGCTCGCCCAGGTGTAGATTCGTTCGAGATGCTGCCCGGCACTTCGGCGTATAAAAAGGGGATGAAGAAGCGAAATGGCAATCAAGAGAAATATCACCAGGTGTCCCCGTTGAAGGTTGCCGTGCAGCAAAGTGAGGCAAGTGCAACGAGGCCTCAAAAGCAGATGTCAAGCAAAACGACCACTGAGACAACAACGCAAACAGAAGGTCGTGGAAGGAAGATTCAGAAGGGTAAGGAAATCATCAAAGTCGGAGGTCGTGGCAAACCGGTACGTTCAGTGGTTGTGGTGCCTGGGCCTTCGCCTGGTATATTCTTAACATCTGATTCACCTCCGACATCGACGGTGCATACAACGCCGCGGATGACAAAGCCGGCAAGAAGCGTGTTTCCTGTACATGCAACGACGAAGGCACAAGATCGCGACGTTATTCATGTCGATTTGGACGAGCCGATGCCGGGAGTGGACGAGTTTCCTGAACCTGTAGCACCCATATCGGCTATAGCACTTCCGTCCGGAGGAGTCTTTCCAGTCACAGTTTCGACGTCTGCTCCACCAGATGTACGGCAAGGCGTGCCGTCTGGTGGGGTGTTCCCTGTGTCGTCGACGTCAATCTCAGTGACGCTATCGTTCACTGGTTCAATGGCAACGACGGCTACAACGTTTCGCACGGGGACTGCGTTTCCCGTGGCGACCACCACTTCCACGGTACCTAGTACCGGGATTGGTGTGGTTACAGGGGTTACACCAAAACGAACGTGTGGCGCGCCCTGTTGGTCCGTTGGCGGAAACGCAACTGTCGGATATTCGAAGATCTTGGACGTACGAATTCATAAATTTGATTCGTTTCCGTCTATTGTCAAACGTGTCACTCACGTCTACCTCGGGGGGTTGGCCGTACCTAACGCCGCTTCAGTATGACAACATCATACGTTGGTTCGCTATATAATATTGTCATTTATATTAACTGCTTGGCAGTGGAAGCCAAGAAAGGAAATAGAGGGGATGTGAGCGGTTGCTACCGCTGATGCCTAAGCGGTAAAGGCATAACCGTCTAAGGAAACGTAGACGGGTAATGACATACCCGTGGACTTAGGTTATTTTCCGGATGGTTACCTCAACAGACAAAAACTGGTTTTCCTCTTTGGGAGGAAAATCTGGGAGAAAGTAAAAGAAAAGATAAATAATAATTTTCATCTGGATTAAAAACCAGTTTTAAGTGGAAATTATTGTAAGAGCAAAATAGCAGGTATTTTGCTCAGAAGAACTTGTTTTGATCCTAGATTCGAATTCTTATGATCTTTGTTGTTTATTGATGCCAGTCAGTCTGTAGTTTTGTGTTGTTCTGTGTGGTGACAATTTTCCGGGAAATTGGAATGAATTCTAATGGTTTTCAAATTGTTTGCTTACCGCAGCATTAGTGCTGCTTTAGTTTCTTTTTGGAATTAAGATTAAATTTTAATTTAGTTTTCCATTTAGTTTTCAATCCTTAGCATTGAAAACTAATCGTGTTGATATTCGTAAGTTTTGTTCTTACTTGTTCGTATTAATATGTTATCTTACTTGTTATTAAAGCTTAACCCTAGTCTTCTTTATTAGCGAGTTCGACGGGCTTCTGAGTGCTAAATCGGAGATCGTAACCCCTGTTAAGGCTGGAATTTGATGAACTCGCACAGTCCCCTAACAATCTTAATAATTAGACCCCAGTCTATTAATATATTCCTGGCTCACAACAGACACAGTAATACTAGAAAGTAAACTAGAAAGCAGGGGTCCAGTTGTAAGTATCAAGAGTCGATGATGACTTTTTAGGCTAGAGTATGTAATGTAACTAGGGATGTGCCGATACTAAAATTTTTACCGATACCGATGCCGATTCTTATTTTGAAATTTTGCCGATGCCGATGCCGATTCCAATTTCAGTACTCCATGCTTAATCAACAGATAGAATGAAGACTTGAAGGTAGGGAGGGACCGTATCATTTTATCACCAAAAAATTTTCTTAGTTGAAAAATTGTAAGGTTTACCAAAAGAAAAATTTCTGAGGGTAAATTTGTATTTTTTACTAAAAAAGTTTCAGAGGGGGAAAATTGTAAGGTAAGAGAAACCTTATCATTATATCATAATAAAAGTTGTGACACGGGGGGACGGAGCGTACGTCCCCCATGTGGATGCGCTAGTGGACCCATCCGTTATTACTCATTTCAACTTTAAGTTTTCTGCAACCCGAAAATTGAGAAACGTTCATTTTGGTTGGATTTAAACTGAACTTCAAGTCATTAACATTTCAACCAATGTTACTTTTAGGCACGCAGCGGTTTCCAACCGTTCCTCAATAGCGTAGGTTTAGGCTTCCAGCTGAGTATTGTAGGTTTATATTTAGACTAATCCTTACGCTTTGGCTTTGGAATACGCTTAGTTTTAACTTTATCCCTATACTTAGACTTTTAGTTTTAGGCTTATTCTTCCGCTTAATCATTAGCTTAAGTTTAGGTTTAAGCTTAAGAATATGAGTATGCTGTTTCGCGTCTAATTTTAGGCTGAAACAGTTGAAGATCACATTGAACTGCTGTCCAAATTGCGTAACAAATCACGTTACGATGAACTTTACGGCGGTGATATGTTCAGTGGAACACATGTTATGTTCAGTGTTATCAAATCACTTAGTAATACCACTGATGACACAACACCGAACTACGGTTGCCCATTGTTAAACAGATTTGTAAGGTAAAAAATGACTGCTAAACGGACGGGCTGGTACTCAGGGGGGCTATGGGGGCTCAGCCTCCCTGGAAACATTTTGGCCCCCCTAGACGATTTTCAATCTTGCTTGTAAGTCATTGAAAACCCTTGAATGCCCCCACCTGAAAAATTTTTGTCCCCCTAGCCACATGAGCTGGCTACGGGCCTGTAAACGGAATACAGGTTCGTAGCCAGCTCAGCATACCTGTGCCTTAAAAAATTCTAGAAGACAATTCAAAGTATGGGGTGCCACGACTTTTTACAAGAGGGGCCATAACATTCTAGATTGGCTGATTTCATCGTTTCTAGGGGACCGGTATATTGTGCCACGTGCGCCACTGGTTAGCTGAACGAGCAAAAATATTGTAGGTCTGTCGATTATAAACGACCTGATCAAAAGGATGATAATATGGAACCTTCTGCTACAGTCAAAACCGCTCCGGTTAAGGTGGTGGGATTCCAGCCCGCTTGGGAGGTCCGTAGCCAGCTCGGTTTACTAGGGGCAAACCATTTTTCCGGAGGGGCATACAAGGTTTTCGAAGACTTTGGTTATAATGAAGAGGAGTCCTGTGGCCCCTGTAGCTACGGGCCCGCCTCTTGTATTTTAATTACCGACACTGCTGAAACGTTTTTATTCAAATATCGGTCAATGTACGGAACAGGAGCGGAACAGTATTACAAGCGTATTCCTAAGCCTAAGTCTAAGCATAAGCCTAAGCATAAGAATGAGCGGATTCCTAATCCTACGCCAAACAAAAAAATTAGACTAAAGCTTACGCTTACTCTTTTCTAGTCCCACAGATAAACGTTCCACCCCTGATGTTTACATGGGCCCAAATATCTAACTAGTAAACAATTTGAGACAACCAAATGACATGCGAAAACTATAGAATAATGTTTGCTTAAGTTAACTTTCGCAAAAAATTTTATCTTGCAGTAATTCTTGAAATTATATATGCAATCTTAAATATATAGATGTTAATAAGCGAGACGTCGAGGTGTTTTGGCACAATTTAGTCCAGCAAACCGCATTAATCGTTGTAAATTCGATTTCAATCCGGACACTTGTTCTTGCATTATATATAGCAAATTGTCAAGTTACACTAGACGACAAATGATATTTCTGATTTCTAACTTTAGGCTGTGACTGAAATCTCAAGTAATCTGCTCAACGAATATCACCAGCCGAGTTGGAGTCAACTGAGCACTTCGCAACGTCTGTCTGCCATCCGCCAGTTGATGAATAGTGTTACACTTATTGGAGTTCTGTTTAGTTGAACTATGAACGACTCGGAGTCATTGTTCAGTCATCCAACTTCGAATATAAGTGAGTCAAAATATTAATTATATTTGCTGTTTTTTCTTTTTGTTGTTTTTGTTGATGATAATGATGATTATGATGATGATGATGTTGTTGTTGTTGTGGTTTGCTGTTGCTATTGTTGTTCTCTTCGTCTAATTAAAATTGTAGAGTTATGTTGCGTCGTTAATATAAGCAAAACTATTACTTTCTTGTTAATACAATGACTCACATTTGGTGATTATTTGTTATTGCTCAAAATATTTAGTATTTACTCAAGTCCGCGACTTAAGTAATGCACAACTTAAGTAAATATTTAAGTAAGATACCATCGGTCATTTGTTTTTTTTAGTTTTTGAATCAAGCAACGCTGTGATCGATGAAACTAATCAATTTCCGCGTATGAGCTTGTATCAACCTCATCTCGACAAACTTATCGTGCATGCTAATTCACTGCCTTTGTACATGGACTCAACAGGTAAACAGGAGCGTAGCCAAGATTTCATCTCGCGAGCGAATAACCTCATTTAAAAGTTTTTTTTGCTAGCGAGCAAGAAAATTTATTTCGGAGTCGACGGTCCGAGAGATAATTTTAATGCGTGTAAAGGTGTCTTACACATACCTTCCATGTAAGATCTGCAACTGCAAGAGTTCGTCAGTTTGAAAGCCTATCGCTAAATGCTAATATGTGCGTGGCGAAGTTGTGAATATGAACCCGTAACAAAATCTTTGTGTATTTAAGCTGTTGCTCGTTTCACCTTCATATCGTACAAATCGTTGAGCAATATTCTGCAGCCACTAACAAAACGAACCGAATCAAATGCAGAACTAACTCAGATCAACAAATCTGGATCAGTTCATGATACTGAGATAGCTTCGGATATGGTCATGTTGTCAGCGTTTAACCAAGACAGAACAATGTTTATAGCAGAACCTAAATTTCTAATTTCTATACACTGCAAAAATGGTGAGTCAAATTGACTCTCTCCGAAATAGGCTCTACGGGACTACACAAACTGAGTCAAATTCGACTCCGCCAGAGTCAAATTCGACTCACTAAATCGCACGTCTGACTGTGGCGGAGTCGAATTTGACTCAGTTTGCGTAGTCCCGTAGAGCCTATTTCGGAGAGAGTCAATTTGACTCACCATTTTTTGCAGTGTATCGTTAGAACTCAAAACGGTAAATACATTGGGTCTTTTCGGTTAACCACCCTGCATGCGTTTGCTCAAAAGTGGTCGGATTTTGAAAATATTTGCATATTTGAGCTTATCATGATTTGCCGTGATCATTTCACATCCAATTTGAATTTTTGCAAAATTCTATTTTTAAGGTCCCAAGCTCCTCCCTTGGGACGGAAAATTTTTTTGTTCAAAAGTTTAACAAATTATGCATCATTTGATGCATCTTGCAGAACTGAATCCATCGGTGTTAATTTTTTGCAATCAGACGATTGGTTACCGAATTATGGTCAAATTACTGATTTGGCGCCGAGCCAAATCGTTGCCACTTTGGCATCGCGCCAAATCAGTTATTCCACAATAACTCGTTAACCAATCGCCTGATTACAAAAAATTTAACACTAATAGACTCAACACTGTAAGCTACATCCAATGATATATAATTTACCAAACTTTTTGACAAAATATTTTTGGGACACAAAGGGGAAACCTTGGGACCAAAATACCGAATTTTTCAAAAATACAAATTTGGCCATGGAATGGTGGACATGAGTAGCTCAAATATGCATAAATTATCAAAATCCAACCACTATAGGCCAAACACAGGCTGGGAAGGATAACTTAAATAACCCAATACGTTTCATGTTTATCTAATTGTTAAGCAATAATTTTTTTAGTAAATAAAGATAAAGGTACTCTTTGATTTGAGTTTAGTCCTATGCATATTTACTACGCTTAGCTTGACAGATTTGCCATTTGGGCTCAACTTTACCTCCGCCCCAGTTGTTTACATGGGCCAAAAATTGCAACAAAATTGCAAATTAGAGCAATCTAAGCATTTATTCTTAACTTTATGTAAACATCTATTGCTAATCACAAATGAGTTGCGAAATCTATAAATTTCTACAAACTAAGTAGATAAAATTCGTTACCGTAAAGGGTGCGGTATGTTCGCTGTGCGCCACTGGACGCAGTCGCGCGCCGCGCCACCAAATATATTTTGCATATATTTTTGTAAGCAACACATAACGGCGTTCTGCGACACGCGGCGATGTCCGATACAGTAAAGTATAGCGCAACCCTTAATCTGCTAAATCTTGAAAATCACAGTTAGATGCTTAAACGCAACAAAAACACAGCTTACAATTAATGCCAAAGATTTCAATGTTGGAATTTTATGCGATATTCTCACTTTTAACCGTGGTTTGTTAAAAAATGGTCCAATTTTGAAAATTTTTGCATATTCAGTGTTTGTGGACAAAAATAATCATTCTATATACATTCTATTATTCGTTAAGGATCAAGCGTTATTATAGTTGGTACATCTGCTGTGGTTAATCACAAAGCATACGCCAACGCAAATTTATGTTTTCTGACCTGTTCATTTGGATTACAGCTTGAGCTTTTAATTACAGTTGGACTTATTTGTTTAGTGAGTGTTTTTGGCCCATGTACAAATCAGGAGCGGAACGTTAGTCCGTGGTACTGGAATAAGAGTAAGCTTAAGCTTTAGACGAATTTTTTGGTTAGACTTAGGCTTAGGTATAAACTCGTTCTTAAGCTTAGGCTCATTCTTAGGATTAGGAATCTGTTTTTACAACTGTTCCGTCACCTGTTCTATACATTGGCCGTATTTCTGTGTCTGAGTTGGAATTTAAAATTATGGTGGTAATTATCTAGCGAATACGCGAAATTTTAAAATATTTTCAAATTTCATTATTTGGTTTGAAAACGTATTTCGAAATCACTGCACTATAAATTGAAGTAAATTTTGCATCATTTTTCTAAATTTATCTGTTTAGCGCGTGCCAATTGACTTTTGTCACAATTTTCATGAAAGAATTTCCAAACTTTCGCAAAAAATTAGCGTGAAACCAAACAACTTAACATTTTGCAGATCTTGGCTAAAATTAACTAATTAATCATCATTTATATTTCTTAATTTCGCCTCACTTCCGGCTCCGGCAAGTTTCGTTGACCTCCGGCTCCGGTATTTTTCACCTTCGGTTTCACCCTGCTATTCTGATATTGTTTGTATTTCTCAAGTATTGCTGCAGAGCGGATTTATTTCTTTTAATAAAAAAGTTATGTAAACAGTGGTTGTGACCGGTAGGACAGTGCTTATGCAATAAAGCGTTTCGTTGTGGGTTTTGGGCGGACTGAGTCCGGTTTCGGCAGAAAATCGACGTCCGGCTCCGGTATTATTTGTGAGGGTGCGGTTAAATTTTTAGTATAGTGACAAAAAATTGCCGAGCTTTTGTATAAAAGCGTAAAATCAAATGTTTAGCAGCAGGGTACAACCGGAGGTCTGCCTCCGGCTTCAGCAGAAAATCCGAAACCGGCTGCGGTAGAATTTTTGACGGAGTTTCCGGCAATTTGAGTAGTAAAATTCTGCATAATTTTGCAAAATTTATTTGTTTAGCCGCTTCGTTTTACTTTTGTCACAAACTTCAGGAAAGAATTTCCGACATTTCATTAAAAATTAGCGCGTAAAAACCAAACGTAAAATTAACTTAACCATTTTACTACCTAATTTTGCCTCACTTCCGGCTCTGGCGAGTTTCACTGACCTCCGGCTCTGGCGAGTTTCACTGACCTCCGGCACTCGGTATTTCTCACCTCCGGTTGCACCCTGTTCGAGCACCTTGCAGATATCTGCTATTTAAAATTAGCAAATTAAATATAATTTTAACTAAGTAATTTCGCGTCACATCTGGCTCCAGAACAATTGTTGACCGGCTACTGCTCCGGTTGCTCCCTGATGAGCAATGTAGTAGTTTTATAGGTACGCGTACGCGCAGAACAAAAGTATTTTTGGTTTGAACGCTGGAGCAGGAATCAAGTTGAATTTTGGCCGAATCTCGAGTTCCGGTGGAACCCTGGTAGAAAAACTTAAAGATTTGTAGTAAACTTGTCCAAGATAAAATGTCAGCCCCCTTATCAAAAAGCTCAAACTTATTAAACACCCAAAACATTTATTGAGTCAAATTTCGATATGGAATTTTGCACACATCTACTGCAAATAATATATAAAAGTTGAAGGCCCACATCGATACGATTGTTCTTTAGAAAGCCTTCTCAACATAGTATTTTCGGTTAACGCAACAATTTCGGCAAACATATGCACAATTCCGCCTGAAGGTTTACAAATGTGGCTAAAAACAGCGGCGGAGTAGTATTATAAGCATATTCCTGAACGTAAGCCTAAGCCTAAGCCTAAGAATGAGCATATTCCTAAGTCTAAGCCTAAGCCTAAGTCAAGAAAAAAACATAGTCTAAAACTTAAGCTTACTCGATTGCAGTCCCACAGAAAAACGTTCCACCCTAATCTTTACATGGGTCACAAATTTTAAGTTGGTTTAGGACACTGATTGAGTTGATAAATAAATCTTATGTTCCAAATAAAAGTTGCTCACAAATTAAGTCTTAAACACCACTTTGGTTCGATCTATATTACATGACATCATCATATATTTATAAATCGGGAAAACGCAATAGGCGGCTCATATGTATTATATGCACATGTTTCAATTTCAAGTAAATTTTAATGTCCTGCCTGTACAGTCTGAGGTATGTAAATATTTCGGATATCCGAAATAGAAAAATTAAATTTCAAATGTGTGCATAGCCATTTACATATAGATATCCGGATGACATCCGATATCGAGTGCTTGATATATAAAGTATTTTATGCACATAACAGTATAATACATAGTACGTTTAGACACATGTGTTGAACATATACAAAAAATGCGATTGTGTGCGCAGATTATTTCTAGCCCGGCAAGAATTGCTCGTACTGCACAAAGTGATACTCTATAGTTAAAAAAATATTTCATAATTGAAAATTTTGGTGTCAACGATTCAAACGAGTATTCCAAATGATTTTTGAAACCAAAACAATGTTTGAACGCAAATTTAACCAAACAGAACTTTTAACTGCGGTAACAATAATCCAGTAGTGATAGTTGAAGCATATAACAAACAACAAATGTCATTAAAAACAAACAGTTGAACAACTTAAAATTCACACTCGGTTTCTGAATAATTTTCGGCAACGCTTAAAACAAGAAAACGACTTTAATTAACGGATTGTGAAGCATTGCAGAAAAAACTTTTGTTAAAGTACAACAAACGTCTCTTGACACAGTATAAGTCTAACAATCCTGGTCGTTGTTTAAAAGCGATTAGAACATTTAAGATTATACATCTTGTTGCCTGCTGGCATACAAATAAATGAGTAGTAATCTATTAATAGCGGCAAAATGAAGAAAGCAACTCGTAAAACTTTCAGGAATATTTAACCCAGTTCACCTATTGAGCGAAGCTCCACATGAGCAAGCCAGGTCGTTGCTGGCTTTAATTAAACAATCAACATGACAAAACTGAGAGCAAAATGGGCAACATCCCTCATCTGACTCGTTGTCCGACGATAATCTACAAACTTGACATGTTTCGTGATCGGGAAAGTCGTTATCTAAAATATTCTGGCCAAGTGCTTGTTGATGCTAAACGTAGTATTTCAAAAAATTGCATCAGAATGCAGCAAGCATTGTTAACGAAGTGATAATTAATATTTAAACCTGCGCCAACTAAGTGTAGTGACCCGAATAAGAGAGCTGGACTGATATTTATGTGGCCTCTCCAGAGGCTAACCCCTGTTATTTGGTTACGGACTGTTATTTATTTTTAGCCCACGCTACGCCACCTTTCGTTACTGATATATATCCGGTACTGCAACTATTTGTTGAATTAAGCTTTTATTTGTTTTTTTTTCAAAAAGCTAGAGCGACAATACAAGGTTATACTAAGGAACGCACTTTCAAAATTTAAGTACGCTTTTAAAAATTCGAACTCAAGTTATTTGGTCCTGGAGTCATTTATGCGTAACAGTTAGGGATAATTGACATTTATGGACTTTAAGTAGTGTTCAGGGACTCTATCGGCTTACGGACTCTTATTAGGGATGCGGACTGCTATTGATTGAGACCCAAAATGGGGACACCCTCTTATTACCCCCTCTTATTTGGGTCACTACAGTAGGTAAAGCGAACTGATTAAAAATGGAAATAGCCGGAAATCATGTGCATGTCGTTGCTAGCATTGAACAAGTAATATTTAAAACATCGGTCTTACACAGAACTGCTGATTGTTTCAAACTATGGTCCGGTGGACAAACTGAAGAATGCTCCGGTGAAGTACGCTTTACAACGTGCTTTCGGTTGTTATCATTGTGTGTTAGCCTTTCCCCTAAACCACAAACTGTTCTATACAGTTTTTTTAATGAATGGAGTTCATTAATTAACATTGTATAGTATTTAATAAAACAATAATTCAACATACCCCGAAACAAGATTGGATAAGGATGCCTAGCAGACTAATATTCTGTTTTCATTGGAAATAGAAATATTTAATAGGATGAAATATAACCTGTATGAACCAGGGTGTAACCGAATATCTGTTTCCGATAAAAATCAGCGTCCCTTCCTGTCTTATACAAATATACAAATAACAAAAATTCAGATATTTTTACGCTCAAATTTATGAATCACTTATTTATCTCTCAATTTATAATAACTGATATGCTGTAATTGCTAGAACTTAAAAAATCGAAATTAATGCTACTCAGACTCCGGTCTGCGAAGAAACAACGCCAAAACACATTTCAAATCGAAAAATTAACTGGACCGCCAATTTAGTTTGAAAACCAGTTTGAAACGCAGAATTACTTATTATACAATTTATACGCACTTGTTTTGTGAATAATAGCAACTTCGGGATCGATTACAAGTTTAGCCTCCCACTCGTGCAGAAGACACCGTTCAACTAATTCAGTTAAACCATTATATGGATCTGCTGAATTTGATCCAACATGTGCTTTAATCATCACTGAAGGTGGAGTGTCAATTTGAACACATTCCGGATTGTTCATTACTTGTTCGACAGTTTCGGGACCTGTCAACCAATGCATCAATTGGTGCATAAAGTCGAACAAACCAGAAATATAGCAATTTTAGGATTTAAACCTTTGTTTTTATCACAAATTTAAAAACTAATAGGCAAAACAACCGCGAATGACAGTAATTGCTTCTGAGAGTTCGCTAGTGTCAAACGACATATAAATTTATGCAGAAAAATTGAAAACGAGTACACAGCCAAAAAGACACCTCACGCTTTAAGAGGGTTAATATTCGCTAACAATAGTTTATATTCCGTGCTTTTGAAAGTTTTACTATGTCTTATAATCATACTCCACATGTAATGTCCGCGACAAAATATTGCGCAAGAATTGCAATCAGAGCCTCGAACTTTTTTTAATATCACATACAGGAAACAGTACAGAAGCTATTTTTGGGCCGCCATCAAACCAGCGCATGTTTCGGCTAAAAATAGCAGTTGAAAATAATGAACGAAACATTTAAGTCTATGACGTGTCGAGTTGATTGCCAACCGAAATGGAAGCAGAGGTTTGGACATTAAATATAATGCAACTGTCTTGAAAGAAATTGGTGGTATGTAATGCGGAACTCCGCCAAAACACAAAAACCAACTAATTTAGTATTCAAAATCACTCAAAGTTACATTATCTGACTTTTCATTAAATTATAAGTGCGCACAAACTACATTGTCCTGCATCATATCACGTGATATTTGGTAGAATTTCGGAATATCATTTATATTCGCAAAAATGTACCGTGGTATCATGTGAAATATTACTATTTGTATACGATAATTACTGGAAATCAGGGATTTGTAAGCCAATGTCATGTTACATTTACATTTTGTCTACGTAATCGCTATTCAGATCACAATATTTTATGTTGACGTCGAGTCAAAAAGGACAAAATGTTTTCCGAGCTGCCCCAGTTATTCCGTGAACCCCGCATAATTTATTTACAAAAATTTATGCGTTAAACAAAAGAAATTAAAGTTCGAGTTATTAACTGGTGGTGATGTAAAATATTTTGTTTCAAACTGTATCATCTTAAATTTGAAATATAACATGTAGTTTTAAAATTGATCGAAGCATATTCATAAAATTTTACATGGAAAATTAAAAGTTTTCAGCCGGGTGCTACTAGATTTACAAAATGGCGGAACCAGAAAGTGAAATTATTGGATTCTTATCTGGAACCGGATAGTGAAAATTAACCGTGAACAAAAATTAGCGTTTACTCTATAAATTAGTGTGTAAAGCTTTAAGAATTTTAGCAATTTTCGTAAAAATTTCTGCATTGTGATGCTAATGTATACTATATATGTGCTTCAAAATAAGATTGGTTTTTGAGGTCCTAGTAACTATTTGAAATATAAAAAATACGGCGTAATCTGCCAAAACTGGATTTATACTACCAGAATCCCTGTGTGAAAATTACTCGATTTGTTCTACGGAACTTGAATTGCTGTGGCACCCGGATGTCAGATATTCACACAGTTTTCGCAACGTCGTGGTTAAGCTGAGCAGCGGCGCAAACCGGGTGAGGACATCCTATTTCAAGACATGGCGCCAAGCCATACATGTAACGACAGTTTCCTTGCATTTCGTGAGCCAATTGAACCGCCTTAATTTTTTCCATCAGGACGAACAGTATCTCAACCGATGCTGATTCACTGCGAGCGGAAGTTTTTCGCTTGGTAGAGCCGTACAAAAATATTTTTAACGAAGTCGCGAGGTATACATTGGTTAGCGGTTGCTTTAATAAACTTAATTGGAATACCCATGAAAGGAGCACCTTGCACAAATTTTATGTAGAAACAAACTGCAGCGTCCATATTTGTGGCTAATTTGCTTTGTCCAATGGTAGTACTAAGGTCTCCGTTTGGTCCTAGGATTGTTGATGGAACATATAAATTGTTGTGGCGCATAGCAATTGCCCCGTTTTGACGAGATAAGAGCCTCCAGGCTACCTAGACGTCAAAATTGTCAAATAATGACTGTTTATGTAGTGGGAATAAGCAATCCAAAACTGCACTTGGATTTGACAAGGACCTTCGTCAGGTGCGGAGTCTCTCCTAAATAACCATATTTTAGGACTTTTCTTCAAATCTAATTCGCGCAAGATAGTTTCTAAATTGTGATAGTGTTGTGTCGCTGACTTTTGGAAGCCAAATTCATGACGGACTATACCGAACGCTTCCGGCTTATAACTAAACGTTTTTGGAAGATAATAACTTGAAACCTGGATATTTTTTTGCTATCGTAGCCGTAGTCAGTCCGTAATCGAGTAATGGGATCACTCTAACACTTAAAGAACGATGCTGGCAATGTGTGGCTAGCGTATCAGTTCGAATAGCCGCGGCGTCATCGCTATCAATTCTGATTGCGTCGGGCGTTCGGGCTTCCAAATAATCTTTTATTCGATAAAAACTGTTATTCCAATGAACATCACGACAAAATTTGCTGTTAAAACCTTTGCGACTTCTCACCCAAACTACGTTAGCTAAGCTATAACTGCGGCCACTGCTGCGTTTGTCGGCCCTAGACAAGCAGAGAGATACTAGGCTTTTAGACAGGCGCACCCCAAGTGTCTCCCACATGTGCTGCTGAATTGAATATCATGTAACTTTTTGTCCGGCGGGATAATCTTCAGCAAACGATCCGATGCAAGTAAGCGAATTATTTCGCCACTGACTCGTTCCGCAGTTGTTATCCTTTGTAATCTTTTCAATTGCATTACCTATGTTTGGAAATTGTTTTACTACAAGGGGTAGTCGGCCCTTTCGCACATTTTTCTGATTTCTTAATAATTTAAACAAATTCAACTTTTTCTGCATTTGGTAACCAACTAGTATGTATTTAAAGTCATGAGCAATTTGTTTTATTTTTTCGTCGTCGTCAGCGGCTTGTAGCAAATCCACTGGTTTGTTCGATTTTAGGTTCAGCAATTCGTCTGCATCTTCAGGTTCTGGAAACCCCATCGCTGCAGCTAGATACTCAAATCCTTTTGGAATGCATTCACCGACGCTGTCAGCATAGCAAAGTAGTTGATGAAGCAGCACTCTCATTTGCAAAGGATCGTCCTCAGTGTTGGTTTTGCTAGCAAACGCGGATGAGGCCATTTCACCCTTTTTTAATGTATTTGTACAATGCTTTTATGTTTTCTGGAGTTTGCAGTTGCTCCAACTGACTATTAATAAATTTTAAACATTCGTTTGTTTCTGCATTTTTGCCTACCTCAATTGCAATAATGTTATCAACATTTTTTGAACTTGCAACACTTGGTCTCGCTCTGCTTCAACTTCGGCAATAATGGCAGCAGGTCGATTAATGCCAATGCCGCGACATTCACGATATGTCAGTGTCTGAGAAGAAAGAATTATGTATTTTAGAACCGGTCTAATACGCTGAGGCACTACTAACTTATACAGAGCCATGGCAAGCTTCGGATCGAGCTTTGGAAATTTCTGCTGTTGTAGAATACGCTGAAACGATACCAAATTTTGACCTTGCTGATCAAGACCTGTTTGTTTATTTGCTGATACACTCAGTATGCTGCAATTTGTTTTGCTATCTTGAGCAAGAACAATTGGGCAATTAGTGACAAATTTGAGCGCCAAACGAAACCGATACGGCGATGCCGGATGGAATAATTTGCACAACTTTTTTAAATCACAGTTTTATCAGCCTGCGAAGATATTCAGATTGACATTTTGAAAATATCATGCTGTAGTATGATATCATTGTATACAAGCCCACATCGAGCCTTGAAACAAATATATTTCCATTTTGGTTATACTTTCTTCGGTTTAATCTGCAGTGACAAAAAGTGTTCGTTGGTCGTCTAAAAGTTCAAAACAAAATTGGTTCAAGACGCATGACGCCAAAAACATTCACTTTCTCTTTCAAATTTAACATTTCTGCGCTATGAAGAAAAAGGTTCGTTTCTAATTTAGTCACAGCTGCTCTGTACAAGAAGTTGACTGGTTTTTGACATGCCTACTGAATATCTCAAACGGATTCCAACACACCAGTAGACTGACAGTTGGAGGTTCGTGCCAATAGAAACATGACAACAGTAGTGCAAGACAAGAAGAATAAAAATAGTTGAAATTGGACTCGAAAAACGTGGCTTAAATTTAACTGTAAGTCTTTGAACGTGTAAACTTGAGACCAAACCTGATAACCGGGCCTCAGACATAGGAAGCGAAGACTCAGCGCCACGTAACCACCCAACTGCCGAAGTGAACCTTTAAACATCAGTGAAGAAAAACAGAACGTGTTACAGAAAGTGTGGCGGAAATTCACATGCGAGATGTAACGAGTACGGCTTGAGTTTGTCACAGTAAACTATGAAACTAAGCAGATTGTTAGGCTGTTTGCTCGCTTGAAGTTAGACATGGTGAACTCGGCTGTTTCCTTGCGTAAGCGATGCATATACAAATTTTCGAAATAAGCAAACATCACTACATTAATTTGGTATACTACTACATGATATTAGACATAAGACTTAAATCATTATTATCGTTCTTAGATTATTGAAGTTGATATATACGCAATTTTTCTGCAAACGCGTTGCTAATATTAAAATTGCAAAAAAGAAAACGCACAAACAAAACAAAGGTTATACTGTTGAGACAACAACGTACAAAATACAACATAAAACTCGATCTGACTGAGTAAAAACACTTTGGTATACACTTGAGATACAAATATGGTTTGAATGCAGTGTTAACACGGTTCTGTAATTGCACAATAACGCTAAAGCGGAATTAAGAACACGCAGACAACCAGATTATTTTAAAAAAATTATACACACGCAAAATATCTCGACGTCTTTCGTCGTAGTCGTAAAACAATTGCTCCCCAGATTGAACATCTCGTGTGGCTTTAAAAAACATCATCGGGACCTTATCAATAACCGCGACAAATTGCTCTAAATTTCCATGCGGTTCTTGACCGCGATTTATTAATCGACCGATACGCTCAGTATCTCTACCGTCTACATAGTACCCTTTGTCTCCAACCGAAAAAAGAACAAATAGCATGCTGGTGGTTCGTTGTTTGTTTGCAACCGTCGACGCTCTTTTTCCAGGCATAAACCCTCAGATCGCGACAATAACTCTCCATGATACCGGCAAACTACCTCGCCTATTTTTTGCATTGTGTACAGACCGTATCCCATTTCAGTTGTTAGCTTTTTAACCAAATATTCCGAGTCACGCGTTGCAAGAGTTCTCAAAGAAGCGTAACTATCACCAACTACCTCACGAACACGGGAACGCGCAAGTGATAACTGACCTGATTTTCCAATGCTTCGGCTATCATATAATCCAATGAGTCTGGAACATCTGCAAAGTAGCACAGATTTGATTAGAAAATGCATAAAACCTTACTTTAATCAACATTAATTCACAAGCAGTATATACAGTACACAATTACATCGCATTGCTGTACGCTGGAAGACAGATGTTGCAAATGAGCTACGCTGGAAGACAGATGTTGCAAATGAGCTACGCTGGAAGACAGATGTTGCAAATGAGCTACGCTGGAAGAGTGCAAGGGGGGAAGATGTTGCAAATGAGCTACGCTGGAAGACAGATGTTGCAAATGAGCTACGCTGGAAGACAGATGTTGCAAATGAGCTACGCTGGAAGACAGATGTTGCAAATGAGCTACGCTGGAAGACAGATGTTGCAAATGAGCTACGCTGGAAGACAGATGTTGCAAATGAGCGCCCTCAGTCAAAAATGATCAACTTAGAGAGCTAACAAATTTTAAACTAGAAAAATTTGCGCAGCACTTGCGCACACGTGGAATATGTTTAATATTCCGATTATGCACCATTCAGGTTATACTGCGCTCGCCAATGTCAAAAAAATGTCCCACCATTTTAATGCCTATCTAATTTGCGAACACTATCTAAAAATAGTGTCCAAAATTTTAGCTAGCTATACAACTTACATACAAAATAAAGCGACCGGGCATAAATAGTGTGTAAAAAACATCACCCTTTTAAAATACAGTGGATATTTTATGGTCAATGTTTAGAAACTGCAGAGTTTAAAATTTTTCTTTATTTTTAAAATTTTGTCCCGAAAATTCACATTTTGGCGAAAAACTTAAATTTTTTCGCTAAATTCAAATTTTGGCGGAAAAATTGAAATTTTGGCGGGAAATTCGAATTTTGGTGGCAAAGTGGACTGTTGGCGGGAAATTCAAATTTTGGCGAGAAAATTCAAATTTTGGCGGGAAATTCGAATTTTGGTGGGAAAGTCGAATTTTGGTGGGAAATTCATAGAGACTAGGCTGAAGTATATTGAGCGTTGCCTTTGCCAGTTTAATCAATGTTGCCAGAATACGGTGCTATTTTTGAACCTCTATTCGTGACTATATATGCTGTGAAACAAATAAATCGGCTGTGTCACTAAAATTAAAAGTCGAGTGAAGACAAGTGCCGTTTTAAAGCATCAATTGCGATTCATTTTGTGATAGCAACTTATTTAAGAAAGTCTCTAACAAAATTGGTCATTAGAACTCTAACTCAGCAATTATGTCGGCATACAGTGCCCTTATGAAATTCAATTAACTATGTTAATAGAGAGCCAAAGGTTAATTCAGTACGTGCTTGTAGAAAACTTCAATACACATTCATGGGTTCTGAGCTAAATCTTTCTACATTTCGGAAATTATTTTGCTTTGTATTCAAGCTAAATATCTGTTTCTTACATAATGAAAATTACAGAAATTTTGCTGCCCGCAATATGTTTCAGAAGAATTAATAGTTAACATGATTTTGGACGCCATTACTTTTTAAGATTTTTCCAGGTTATATCAAACGAATGTGTTGGTCTAGTTACTATCCTTTTAATAGGGATATAAAACAGATCCCATGTTGCTCAAGTGCTGAGCCATTTGTTTCTAGTTTCAAACGCTTACAAAGCTGTTGCTTAATAAATCAATCTAAACTTTGAAAATGAGCAGACTGATTAAACTAAATACAGAGTTCCACTAAATCGTTTGCTTGAAAGAAACTGTCGTCCTGACAACAAACGCCTAACCAACGTATTTGTAAAAACCAAGCATTGGTGCGAAACAAAATATGATGTGTCATTGTCTTTTGAAGTGAAACCAACCTTGGGGTGAAAAAACCATTGGGGTGAAACCAAGTGTTGGGGTGAAACCAACTGTAGGGGTGGAACCAAACGTTGAAGTGAAACCAAACGTTGGGGTGTGAGCAACCGTTGGGGTGAAACTAACCATTGAGGTAAAACCAATCGTTGGTGTTAAACCAACCGTTGGGGTGAAACCAACTGGTGTGAAATCAACTGTAGGGTGAAACCAAAAGTTAGAGTAAAGCCAACCGTTGTGTGAAACCAATTGCTGAGGTGAAACCAACTGTTGGGGAAACCAACCGTTGGTGTTAAGCCAATCGCTGGGGTGAAGCCAATTGCTGGGGTGAAACCAACTGTTGGGGCGAAACCAACCGTTGGTGTTAAGCCAATCGTTGGTGTTAAACCACCCGTTGAGGTAAAAAAACCGTTGGGGTGAAACCAACCGTTGGGGTGAAACCAACCGTAGGGGTGAAACCGAACGTAGGAGTGAAACCAAATGTTGGGGTGGGAGCAACCGTTGTGGTGAAACTAATCGCTGGGGTGAAACCAACCGGTTGGGGAAACAAACCGTTGGGGTAAAACCAAACGTTACAGTGTAACAAACCGTTCGGTGAAGCCAATTGCTGGGGTGAAATCAACTGTGGGGCGAAAGCAAACGTTGGTGTTAAACCAATCGTTGGTGTTAAACCAACCGTTGGGGTGAAAAAACCGTTGGGTTGAAACCAACCGCTGGGGTGAAACAAACCGTTGGGTGAAATCAACCGTTGGGGTAAAAAACCACTCGGGTGAAACCAACTCTTGGGGTGAAACCAACCGTTGGCGTTAAGCCAATCGTTGGTGTTCAACTAACCGTTGGGGTGAAAATCCGTTGGGGTGAAACCAAATGTATATATAATAATTGCTAAACCTTGTGTGTTGAGTACAGTGTTGGACTGGCAAGGAAACTCGGCCATCATAATTCGTTACAAACCGGTAAACCGCTGAGCATTAAAGAAATAACTATTTCACGATTGGTTCATGCGGAAAACGATACAGAGGAACCTGTATTTTGAAAAATGTTGAGTTTCAATTATTGGTGCTAACCTTCATTTTCAGTCTCAACGTTTTCCGCATCACTTTTTTCAAAATTCTGAGTTGAAACTGCCATCACAATATCTAAAACCGTAAAATATTGTTATGTTTATGATACGAGCAGTGTTTGGCAGATACATCGCTATCGTAAAATTAGAGTATAGGTATCGGGAACCGCTATGTTTAAAATCATACTGTTTACGATTCTTTACATTAATTGCCATCTCGCGTCTAGACTACGCCGTTGTCGTAGTTTATGATCACTTAAAAACCCTTGGGAATAATATTTAAGTCTCTGTATGTTCTCATCAGGGTATAAACAAATAATAAAAATAACTGTAACGGAAACGGATTTTGAAGTAGAAAAATTTCCCAAATGTTATATTTTTCAGCTAACACAATTGAGGCGATCTTTCAAAAATTTTAATTTAAAATTGGCGGATGCATAGAAATTTATTTTAAGATTTTGGACAACTTTCGTAATTTATATTTCATTTTGAACAACCGCAGCTTATCTGTAACGAGAAATTGCGAGATAATGCGTGATTTATAACTAATTTTGAATGTAAATACAAAATAATTTCTTTTATTTCTATTACGGAAACTGAAACGTACACCGATTTATACCGGAAATGGATATTCGGTTACACCCTGGTTCTCACAAATTCCTTAACGTAAAGGTGTCTTCTGTACACAGATGGAACGTGAACATTATAGTTTACAGTATAACCGGACAGTCATCCCAAAGCAAGAGTATTGTTGTTAATCCACGTACATAGTAACATTACCTATTGCTAATGGGTCATCCACGTTATACTGTCTACGCTACTGTAAAAAATTGTCCCCACTTACGAGCCCCTCACTTTGTAGTTGTAGTGTTACTAAATGACATGTCCAAATGTCACCCATATCCTGTATAGACCTTCCGGACAACTCGCATACTCTCCAAACAGCCTATACTTTGTCACATTGCCGTCCATACCCATGCTACACTGTCAATGCGTCATATGAAGGACAACTGTTTTGTCCCGAGTCTGTCAGAACAGACTCTGTTTAGTCATCTAAAGAGTCTGTTTCAAGGGACTCTGTTTTACAGAGTCTGTCTGAAGGGACTATTGTAGAGCTTAATATTGAGTATGCCGCAACCACGGGCGAAAGAAGGGTGCAACTACCGTTGGGCTTGGTGTGCGACGTTAAAGGGTTCCCACTCGCCCGTCCTCCCCTGGGGGACAACAGTGTAGGGTTCCGGAGCTATATACCTACACCCCAGCCGCCGCCCCCCCCCCGCACCGGGCCCGACAACATGGCGACAGGGGCACCGGGGTTTAACTTTCTGGTATACCAGAGTTATTATATTCTAACCTGCTCTGCTTGAATGGGGCGGGTAGTTCTCTTACAAGTTATCTTTTACCGGCAAAAACCTTCCTGCCCCCTCTTTTAAAAATTACTGGTTGCAGTTAATTTTTAAGAAAGTAAAATTTTTAGAACACTGCAACGTTTTTAAAACAAGCCCTAGTTACGGGCTGTGGACTGTCAACAAGCTCTTTTTCGGACGTCCCGATGTCAGACACTGTGTCCAGACAGTGTCTAATTTGTCCTTAGTCCCTTCGAAGGGACTACTGCCAAAACGAACTAGCTAGGTACACCTTGTGTAAAGTCTTAACATTGTAAGAACAATGTCGTTTTGTCCAGCCCTTGAAACCAGGGGTGTGGACAATTTTTTACAGTAGCGTAGACAGTATTACGTGGATGACCCATAAGTGCAAAAATTGGCTCTGAGCTTGCAGCTGATATGGCAGGGTTCTGGAAGAAGTATTAAAACGGGAATCACTTTGATGCAGTAGACAAATATATAAGATCTAAGTTTGTTTTAAGGGTACTGAGCTGGCCCGTAGCTAGTTAAGCATACTGCGGGATGCAGAACCACTCGGAAAATGTTATAATAAAGAAACGTCTTATAACCGGAGAAATTCTCACCGTCTAAAATCGCATTCTGTGCATGTTCGATGTCAGCGTTCGACGAACTTAAACGATGAGCATCACTAGCATTCAAATTGTCACAGTCGTTGGATTGGACAGCTACACGATTTGGAGGGTTGTTGTCCAGCCAGTGTTTGTTATGCAAGTTGTGATTGTAGTTGCCTGCATGGGCCATTTCGACTGTTCCAGTTTCACGTTGGTCATTGTCAGTAAATAAAGCCGACAAGTCGCAAACAATAACATCAGAGTTTTCGTTATTCTGCACATGTTCAATTGGCGACAACTCGGGAGTTATGGTTGCTGCATGGTGTTTGTCACTAAATGATGACACGGCGGGAAAAATCATCTGTGTTAAAATCGGTGTACTGGTTGTTTTTCGAGATTTTGACTCGAATTCTCGATCGGTATAATCTGCTCGATTGTAATTAATTTGCTGCTCTACAATCACTCCCATATCAGACTGCAATATATGAATTTCAGACGAGTCGTCAGAACATGATTTAACACTATTGAAACTTTTTTCACGTGATAGATCTAGTGGAAGTGTGGAGTTTGTAGAGTTTAAAACGCTAAGTTTATTGGCAAAGATTTGACGTTGTGTATTTGCTGAATTATCGAAGCGACTGTGCAGAACTGAAGCTGGTTGGGAGGTTGGCCAGCTGCAGCGGCTAGATCATTTGCTGAATTATCGGAGCGACTGTGTAGAACTGAAGCTGGTATGGCAGGTTGGCCAGCTACAGCGAAAGCTTCAGTACTTGCGCAGCTTGTCGTTTCATATTGTATGTCACTGTAAACTGCATCGCTACTTTGCTTTGCACCATTTTTAGCGACCAGTTGGTTCATTAATAGACTACTTGCAGAGAGGGCAGACTCAGTCACTGAAATTGGAACAGTTATAATAGGCTGACTAACCGCAGAAAAAACTGAACTTTCTGTGCGACACGCGACCATCGTTCGTGTGTTGCTGTACAATACGTCGTCAGTTTGCGTTCCGGAAATTAAGAGAGGCGTCTGGTAATGTGCCATCAATTTAGAATTTTTGCAGATAACAGAGTTATTGACTGTTATTTTGATCGCAATATTAGACTGACTATCTGGAGCAAAGACTACTGTTTGTGCGCAACTTGGAACGTTTATTCTGGTGGCACTGTTGAAATCATCGTAATATTGCTTTCTGATCGTTTCGGCAGGCATCTGGCTACCTGATATAGTTTTTTCAGCGAAATGTAGGCCGATGATGTCTGGAGTTCTGAACCTGACTAAACCATATGCTTTAATAGTTTTGGAACGAGAGTATGCACAACTGCGCTTGTTACATCTTTTACACCTAAATTTAGAAATAAGTTCAAATGCGGAGTTCGCTTTATAATATCTTATGTGATTTGAAGTGAAATCTGATATCAAGCTAATAAACACATAATGAATGTCTCGAATGTTATATGACATTGACTAGCGAATCATCGCTTGCGAATTTGTGGATATGAACTGTTTACACAAATCAAAACGCAACTGATTCACAGTAATTTTGCCAATATTACCTTTAGTGCCTGAAATAGATTAAATAGATCCCTGAACCTAAGCGTTGAAAGAGTGTAAGCTTCCCGCCAGAAAGCGGGACGGCCCTAATAGTAATATGGGCCATAATGTGAGTAATAAACTTACCGTAGACACTAGTAGGTAGTGTGATAGCAGGATCATGTCCATAAGCTGTTTGGGCAGCTGTGATCTGTTCTAAGTACGGGATAGTTAAGTCAAATGATGTACCTGCTGCGCACTTATCTTTCAAATCAGATAAAGCTAATTGTTCATGCCGCAAATCAAAACCCGCTGAGTTATCCAGCGTAGCGATTGTCAATGCGGGGTGTGTAGCTCCAGACTGCGGTATATTAGTTGTTTTTGAAGACTGTGAATAACTTGTACATTGGTTGATCCGATCACCCTTTTCATTTCCAATGACACATTCTCCATAATTCAAACTGAATTTGTTAACGTTGTGTGTCAAGGAAGAAACACCGGTTCCTAAGAAATAATCAGTGTCTCTTTGAAGTAGCAGAATTCGAATTATCAGTCATTTCAGCAGCCACCTTTGGAGGTTGTGCGGTCCAGACTTGCGTAAGATTATTTGGATTCTTTTCTATAAAAGCAAAAATAAAATAAAATGCTATTGTATCGAATAGAAATATGTATCCGAATATCCGAAATCCTATTATGTAAACAAATTTTTGGAATAATTTTCACTGTTTCACCACTAATGTAGCTGGAGCTGACGAGAAGCAACTCTGTATTCAAACTTAGTCAGAATATTGAACCAAATTCTTGACCACTTTTGTGAGTAGATTTGGTTTTTTCGATGTATATTGTTTGTAAAATGTAGTGCTGTTTGACTATGGTCTTTTTTCCAATCCTAGTTACTGTCAGAAACGTTTTTATAACTCAGTATGACATTGAAAACATTTTTTCCAACAAGTTGTTGGATGCTGCCATCTGTTCGGTCCTGCGGTGGGTCTCAAGGTGCGACCGGATATCCGAATCCTGTAAAAATCGACATCCGACTTCAATATATTAACTTGCAGGATGTTTCTTAAGAAACTTGGCTCATGTAAAGATAGGGGCGGAACGGTTTACTGTTGGAATAGAAAAGAGTAAGCTTAAGCTTTGCACTATTTTTTTGCTTGGCTTAGGCTTAGGCTTAGGCTTAGGGATATGCTCATTCTTACGCTTAGGTTGAGGTTAAGGCTTAGGCTTAGGAATATGCTTATATTACTGTTCCGCGCCTGTTCTTTACATTGGCCAAAAACTTAAAAAAATTGAAACCATTATTTGTATTTATGCCAACCACCGCGGAACTGATAACGCAAATGCATCCAAACTAGTTTCAACAAGTGATTCAAATTTAACATTGACCATAATGATAACACCGGGCAACATTTCAGATTTCGGTTACATGTTAGAATCGAAATCTTAATATGATTAAAGTTATTTAATTGATGATGTAACGATGTTTTTGTTTTTCAGTGACAAGCAATTACTGGCCGGCCGGTCATCCGACGGCCGGCCAACCGGCCAATACCTTTGGCAGACCGACCGGTGACCAACCAATCGATTAAACTGTTGGCACAACTCGTAGCCGTCACAAACAAACAAAATTTTAACCTAAACCAATTTAATTTATGTTGAATCTAACAATAAACCGTTTACTTTACAAAATCCTCTTTAATTGTTGAGAAAGACTACATTATTCCCTTTATTATTGTCAAAAACCATTTATATATACTCCGGTGAAAGATTTCATTATATTTATCAATACAACTGGAGCCCGGTTTTGGATGTTTTTAAACAATTTATTCAAATTCCTCGCACCTAAAAACCCTTTAGTGTTGATAATATATTGTTTTTAACCTTAATAATTAGTGAAATATTGTAAAAAGTCCTAATTTAGGCTTATAAACTATGCTAATATGTAAATTATCAATTAGATAACTGCTCAATTATTCGTTTTGGAGGTTTGTAAACAGTCTACTCAGATTTCTCGCTCCCAAAAACCCTTTAATGCTAAAATTAGATTGCTTCTAAATGTAATAATTAGTGAAATATTGTGGAAAGTCCTAATTTAGGCTTAATTAATTATGCAAATTAGCCTGTAGCTAATAAACAGCTTAAAAATTTTAAAACCTCAATGCGAGGTTAACACCCTGGGATAATTGGTTTTCAAACAAAAAAGTTTATCAAAATCGGTTCGGCCCTTCCTGAGATTCTTTTCGGACGGACAGACGGACGGACGGACATCCACCTTTCGACACCCAAGTACAAAACATAAAACGCTTGGCGAAACTCCGAGCTTCGCTCGGAGTTTCGCTTCGCTCAATAACAATGAGCAACATTTCAGATTTCAGTTAAGTTTTAGAATCGAAATATACATTATTAAAAAAGCAATTACTGGCCGGCTGCCCAGTGACCGGCTGGCCGGTTGCTGGCCGGTGCACAACACTGGTTATGAGCAGCCAAATAGGCATTTATGTTCCGATATTTTAATACCAGAATGGGTCCTGAAGATTTGAACCAACATTGCGTTTGGCAATGTAACAACCAAAACATGTTCCTAGGTTTAAGCCTCCATAGCGTAAGAAAGAAATTAGTTTAAATTAAAGCATACTCTATTGCGCTCTAGTGAGAAAGCTGAGCATCACTAAAAGTAACATGGGCTGTTCGTACGATTAAGCGTAAGTATATTTCGACATGATTCTTTCTTCTTTGAACGTAAAACGACTCATTTATATATAGTTCAAGGGAAGTGTGACATTCGATAGTATATCTGCTGCAGTGGTTTAAATTACACGGAGACAAACCAAATCAACACAATTTCAGGTGGCTAATGCAAATATTTATTAGTCTCTAACAATCTTCTAAATCGAGTACCCAGAACAATCTGACAGTTGCATAATATGCAGCGACGTTAGCGTTGTCGTAAATTAAGGTTCGGAATCCAAAAATCACAAAAACAAGTTTCGGATATCCGAAATAGAATATTTAATTTCGGATATTCGGCTAAATATCCGGCAACAATATTGCCGGATATCTGGATATGAAAAATATCCGGATATGTATCCGAAATGAAACGTGTATCCGGATATCCGGATATCCGAAATGCTTTTATCTAAAAATTTTTTAGGAATAATTTGCATGGTTTCACCACCAAAGTAGCTGGAGCTGACGAAGAAAATTATGTATCCAAACCTCAGTACCTTACAATTTGTCCTCTCATCATAATACTTTCGTTATAAAATAGGGTTCTACCTTATAATTTTCTCGCTAAGAAAATTTTTTAGGAGAAAAATTGAATTTCAAAATATTTACCATCCCGCCCGTTTAGAAAGTTCTGGATCCGGTGCTGAAAGCGCGACACCTGTATAAGTAACATGGGTTGATGTTTGTACGACTTAGCGTAAGTGTATTTCAATCTGGCTCTTTGTTCTTGGAACTAAAACGATTCAAGTATATATAGTTCGAGGGACGGGTTATATTCATAAAATCTCTGTTGCAGTGGTTTAAATAAGGCAAAGGATAAACCAAATCAACTTAATTTTAAGTTGTCAACGCAAGTATTTATTTAGTAGTCAGTAGCAATCTTCTAAACTGAATACCCAGAACCAAATAGTTGTTTGCGGCATGACATATATTTTCCCTATCTAAATTTCAGAAGTTGGACAAATTTCAGAAAGTTTTTTCATAAATAAAATGCTACAAACGCCAGTGTCCGCAACAGAGATATCCGGCAATTCTTGCCGGATATTTTTCCGGATATCCGAATATCCGTATATATCCGAAACTCGATTTTGTGTTTTTTGAGTTTCCGAACCTCAATTTTCGTTTCTTAAGCACTTGTTTTAACTTGTTGCTCTAAAGAAAATACCCTGACCCTCAAGCAAATTGATATGAACATAAAAGATACAATTCTAAAAACGTTATTTATTATGCCAGTACTGCAGTGACCTGAATAAGAGGGGGTACCAATTTTGAGTCCCAATCAATAGGAGTCTGTATCCCAAATAAGAGTCCGAAAGCGCATAAAGTCCCTAAACCGTAATTAGAGTCCATAAATGTCAATTATGCCTTATTGTAGCGCATAAATGATTCCAGAACCAAATAAAGGTGAGTTCAAAACTTTGAAGCGTACTTATGTTTTCAAAGTACGTTCCTAATAATAACCTTGCATTATGGCTAAAGCTTTTGATACAAGGCAAATAAACATTCAATTCAAGGGTTAGTTGCAATACCGGATATATGTGTAACGAAGTGTGGCGGACGACGGGATAAAAATAAATAACAGTCCGTAACCGAATAACAGGGGTACCCTCTGGAGAGGTCAAATAAATATCAGCCCCCTTCTTATTCGGGTCACTACATGTTATAATTTGGCGATATTTGGCAAGGATAGCGCCAGAGACCTAAGGGGGTCATGCCCAACCCCCTTTGAAACCAGTTTTATGAAATGTCCGAGCATCAAAAAAGCAGAACACGAAACTGATTGAGACGAAATAGCAACGGATTGCATCCAAATATATATGATACTTAATTAACATGCTGAACAAATAGCTAGTTTCCCGCAAACGAATATATAGTGATGTGATCATTAAACTTCAAAGTTTACGCTTACTTGTTGTTTTTTTCCTGGAAGACTGGGAACGGAAGGAGTGGGCGTTGTAAAAGCTTAGTAGGCCGGCGTATCGGAAAAAATTCATCAAACAATTAACACAATTATTGAAAACCTCAATATTGCTCCAATAAACTACAATTTTAATTTTTTTTTTTTTTTTTAAATGACTAAATTGCTTTATTTCTAAAGAAATTGGGAAATTTTTAACAGAGGGTGTAATTTATAAAAAATAGGTGGGGAGAGAAATTTTTTTTCCCTCATCTAGGAGGGGTTGTTTTTTTCCGGAAAAAATTATTACCGGAAAAAATGATTTTTTTCCATTTTTTTCCAATCCGGAAAAAATTATTACCGGAAAAAATGATTTTTTTCCATTTTTTTCCAAAAAAATGGAAAAAAATGGAAAAAATCATTCTTTGTCTGAGTGATCGGTTAGCCCTTTATTAGCCGTCGTTTGCCCAAAAAGCTTGAATTTTGAAAGTTTCTGCATATTTGAGCTTCTGATGACATCCTATAATCATTCCATGCCCAAATCTGAATTTTTGAGAAATTCGATTTTTAAGACCACAAGTTCCCTCTGCGACCCAAAATTTTTTTCGATAAGTTGGATAAATTATATATCACTGACTCGTTTGGGAGACGTCTGATTCGACAATATTTAACAATATTCGTCTTTGCTTCGCAACCTATGTCAAATGGTATATAATTTGTGTAATTTTTCGACAAAAACATTTTGAGTCCAGTGGAGGAATTTAAAACCTTAAAATTCGAATTTTTTAAAAATTTAAGTTTTGGCATAGAATAACCGGAGAAGGTCATCGAAACATCAGAAACTCATGAGTGGAGCAAGTTAAACAAGTCACTTTTTGTAAGTATATTGTAACAAGCGCTCAGCTAATGTTAGTGATTCACTTGTTAACTTAAAGTTGGATGCTTAAAAGTTTTGCGATCAATGGCTATTGTGTTTGAATTGGGAAACAGTAGCATTTTTGCTATGAGAGTGGCGCCAGAAATATTCGGAGAACGGAAAATAATAGTCATTTTTCTCGAGAATTTTGGAATATAATTGAGTGTGGCAACGGTCTGAACTTTAGGAGAGATTCTGTTTTTTGAAACTATAGGAAGCGAGCGGTGAATAAAGAACATTGATTTTCAATAGTGTTGGCCAGTTAGCATTACTGATTTGGCTGTTAAATTACGCCGGACATTTGGACTTTCATTAGAACCCTACGTGTGATTACTCATTTTACCTGACGAGTTTTGGAGTTATCGTGTACTGTTCAATTGCGGCAGGTTATTTTACTGTCAGGACAAATAATTGGAACGAGTGTTGGTAAGTGTGAATTATTATTCTTACGGGTAGTTAGATTTTTGGAGGTCGTACTGGGGATCGAAAATTCAAACCCGGTGCAATCAGCAGATAGAGATACCGGTTCCCGTAACAGACACATTAACAAAACAACCCCAACCGACAAATTTACACTGTAAAATTAAGCACACGTACTAGATTAATTAGGCTTAATTTAACCATACTAACAAACTCACAATAAATAAAACGAGATACTTTAGGTAGGCAGCATCACACCTTAGCACGTCCTTGATAACCGAGTCCGTTTAGTTCCAGAAGCTCTTCTGGGCGCCCCCAGAAGCCTTTGAACGTACCTCATTCATCTTCGGAGCGCACCTTGCTCCCGATTTTTTTGCTTTACCATTCCGTACCCGCCGGTACATACCATATTTCCAAATAATTCTTAAGCGCCCTGGTCTAAACCGGACTCAATGTCTAAGGAGGACCCTGCAACCACTACATCTTTCACGGGGAAGGAGCGCACAGATAGCATTTTGCGAGCCCTGGAAAGACAAAATCAAGAAATTTCACACCTTTTACGCAATCAAACGGAAACAATTAAAAGTGTTGCAGTACTACAAGAACAAATTACTGATTTAGACACCACTTCTAGCACATCTGTAACATACCAAACCGACCTTGCACTATTTCATGGAAAAATTGGGGAAGATTTTAAACAGTGGTTCCAACTTTTTGAACTTGTAGCCAATGCCAATAACTGGAATGAGGCTCGGAAAACTAAAGTACTACCCGCATATTTAAGAGGCACTGCACTAGAATGTTATCGTGGACTACCCGATGCCACTAAACGTAGTTACTCAGCACTAACGGCCAAACTTATAGAATTACTGCAAGCACCAGAGGGAGAAAAATTTAAAAGAAATGAGTTAGTACGTCGCGAACAACTAAGTACAGAAGGCGTAGGTGACTATGGGCAAGCTATTAAGGTACTCGCACGTGGCGCATGGCCTAATATAGACGAACTTACACGAGATGCATTTGCTTGCGACTTTTTCATTGAAGGCCTTCGTGACCGTAGAATGAAAAAATTTGTTTTATCTAAGGAACCTAAATCACTGGAGGATGTAATAAAACTTGCTGAAAAAGAGGAAGCACAGCACAGACTTTTAGAAACTAATACAGCAAATGAAACAAATACTAACGCTCTGACACATAATTCGGAAACTTCGGCAATTAAAGCAGCCTTGAAGGGTTTAATTGAAACTCAACAGGCTATGATACACCAACTTACAAATAAAACGGACCGACGTGTTTCATTTGTGGAAGACGGTGAAGTAGCCGCTATCGAACCAGAAGATAAATTTAAAAATTTAAGTCTTGAAATAGAACGATTGCACAGAAGATTAGATGGGTTCTTTCGGGTACAAAATAATCGTAGACCATATCCGAGAAGATTTAGTTCACCGTGTTACCTTGGACGCTCCACCACCTTGGGCAACATACGCTGTGAACACTGTAATGGTGCACACCACAGCTATACTTGTACTCGAAAATCATACACTTCTAGTTACCGGTCAGCAACGCCAGACAGACGCAGTAAAAGTCCGGGACGAACATTCAGAGGACAATCACCATACTATACTAGTCGGAATGAGCAGCTAGGACCTACCCTAAGCACACCTAGACTCGCTAGTCCATCTCCAGCACACGGAGCTCAGCATAGCAGCAATAACCGAGATAGAAACTATGTTAACAGTATTGATACAACAAACTTGGAGAATTTACAGGCAGAGAATGACGCTTTGAGGGATCACTTGCAACGGTTAAGCGAAGTTGGACCGTCATCCTTTTTAGCAAGTGTGACACCACACACTAAACAACAAAAAATTATTAATTCATACCTACTAACTACAAAATTTAGGTTTATACTCATAATTGCTTTTGTACTTATATACTACTGTTTTCATTGCGGTCACTGCGCTACATATAACTTTTGTCCAGGTAACAAAGGGGGTCACGCCATAGCAATCCCACAAACACTCACCTGTATTAATCCTCATGTGGCAAAAGTACATGATGTCAGTATTAAGCTTTTTACACCTAGAGCCGAACCAATAATAAGAACCACCTGGAAATGTTCTATCATACAAAGAACAATTTGTACTAACACTGGTTTTTTCGGTTCAAAAGGAATCGTTTCAGATAACACTTATGAAAAACCAGCTGATATTATCACTTGTAAAATAGCACGCACTAACAAGGTCTATAGAAATACAACGCTCATTTAGACAACTCCAACTACCTGGTCTACCTTGTAAACTTTAAATGTGAAATACCAATGGTGCTGCATTAATTTCTGCCAGTCAATTCAGAACTTTATCCTTGAGGTTGGCCAAGCCGCTACGTTTAATGGTGTGGATCTAGTTAGTAGCCTAGGAGATCTTAGCACGTGCGCAACATCCAATGACTATTGTCAAACACGTACAGCAACCTACGTCTGGATCCAGCATTTCCCACTAGGACCTTTATGTCATTTACAAGAGCATGGTACATATACAGGAAAAATTAGTAACCAGCATATTATGGTCGATGCATTTCAAGGAGCATTTACACTTACAAATATTACCACTAAAAATAGCCGATGCACAAAGGGCATACTGTATGAGACACTTGAAGGAGTTGCAATCGAATTTCATTCGTCAATGATATGCAACTTAAATCTTTGGAAAAACAATACTCATTACAAACGGTCCAAAATTTTGCACCAAACACAAGTGAACAAACTAACGCCATCGATCCTATCAATACTAAATTAAATTAATTGCAATATCAACTGAATAGAATACAGGTCGAAAGCTTTTCACGAGTATGGCAAGAACTGTGTGCTAATCGGGAACGACAATTAAATATAACAAAACAATTAATAACACTAGATGCCACATTGGGAGCTCGAGTTTTACTTCAGCGGGACAACATACATACGGATGCAAGTGGCACTGGTTTAGGAGCAGTACTGAGTCAATACGAAGATAAAACTTACCGCCCAATTGCTTATGCTAGTAGAACCTTACAAAAAGCGGAGCGCAACTACCCCGTCATTGAGAAAGAGGCTCTAGCAATAGTTTGGGCAGTGGAATATTTCCGACCCTACATACATTTAAAACCATTCACAATCCTAACAGATCATAGACTACTTAAATGGTTGTTAGAACATCAGCATACATCTTCTAGACTGACACGTTGGGGTTTACGGATACAAGAATATGACATTGTTATTGATTATACCCCTGGCAAAGAGAATATAGTTGCAGATGCTCTTTCTAGATTGCCATTTCATACTTGTGCCGTAAGAGCAGCTGGACAAAAAGAGAGGAATGCACATCTTTCCCAAACAAACACTAAGTTTTTTTTTTTTTTTTTTTTTGTTTTTTGGGTTTGTTTTTTTTTTTTTTTTTTTTTTCCTTTGTCTTTCTTTTTCTTTTGTTCTTTTTCTTTTTTTTTTTTTTCCCCCCTTGTCCGGTGTGTGGATTTTTTCTGTGTGCGTTTCGTGGATGCCTCCTACCAACTTACAGTCAGACTATTGAACAGCTTCAACGAGACGACTATGAAATTCAAACTTTAATAAATAAGCTTAAGCAACGACCATCGAGTCCACATGCTACAAAATACAACTTTGTCAAAAACAATGTACTTTACATGCATTACAAGGGTAGAGATTTAGTTGTTGTTCCACAATCACTTCGCCAGGAAATCCTTAGAATTCACCATGATGATATTTTTGGCGGACACTTGGGTTACAAGAAAACCCTTGCGAAAATTATGCGATACTATTTTTGGCCAAAGATTTCAAAGGAGGTATTTCATTACATAAAATCATGTGCTTCTTGTCAAACAAAAAAGGGTTCAGTCAATGCCAACCGGGTTCCACTTCAATCGATTCCTGTTACCAGACCCTTTGACAGAATTGCGGTAGATTGTTTGGGACCTTTACCCACATCGACAAAGGGAAACAAATACATTGTGGTTTTTAGCGAATATTTAACCAAATGGGTTGAAGCATACTCGACTTCGGATATAACAGCACTGACCATTGCCAAACTTTTAGTCGAAAACTTCATGTGCACACATGGTTCGCCGCGAGCACTTCATTGCAGAAGTGTGCAAGATTCTTAATACACGCAAACTAAACACCACTCCCATTAATCCTAAATGCGATGGTCTCGTTGAAAAATTTAATCACACATTAGCAAATATGATAGCAATGTACACAAACAGTTCACAAACGGATTGGGATCAAGAATCAGTGTGCATGAGTCTACTAACGAATCACCGTTTTTTCTGCTTTATGGCAGAGACCCTTATCTTCCTTCTGATACATCACTGCTACCACTAACTATGGGAAATCAGGACCCGGAGAATTATTCCGTGGAAATTTATCGCAAACTTGCGCTAGCTTGGGAAGTAGCTTTAAAATGCATTAACGCCGCTCAAGCGAAGCAGAAACGATATTATGACAAGAAAAGTAAACCGCACCAGTTTTGCACTGGCGAAAGAGTCTTGCTACATAGACTCAACCGCAAGAAAAGTATTACCACAAAATTTGATCATCCCTGGAGAGGACCTTATCGCATTTTAGAACTCACACCCACAACAGCGTTAGTGAAACATTGTGATCATCCTGAAAAGCAACCGTTTCGTGTGAACGTAAATCACATTAAACGTTTTTACGGACCATACGTACCACATATTAAACCGTTAAAAATTAATGCCAACACTAATTTCAAAGATCACAACGTCGCAGACGAAGTAAGCGAAGAACAACTACCACACACAATTGATACCTCCCATGACACAGATATTCCATCTCGTTAACAAAATTCGACACAAGCAAGATATAATCTGAGACAAAAAATACCAAGGAAATACAAATAAATAAAGTATTATTTATAGAAACGAACTCGAATATGGCTCGGTCGGAAATCCGCATGCAACCAGAAACCTTACCAACTGACTTACAGGAGCGTTACAGACGACAACAGGATCCCACGGTAACATACGAAGATTTTTACAGGTTTGGCAGTGATTGTAGCATACGTCGTAGCTTTCAGAGGCGCGACATAATCATCATACAAGGTATGTTTTTCGTACAGCTTGCTCTCAGAATCAGGCAACTCAGTGAATCTGAATTACGTACACACTACCGGCCACAGCTTGCAAAAAAGATTTTGCATTTTCTGTTTGTTCCCTTAGATTATTCAGTATCTGAACAAAGCAACAAACTGACCGAGATCATACATTTCCTCACAGTAACACCACGCACGAATATAATTCAAGCGCTTATGAACTATCATGACACACCACAAGCTAATTTGAATCCCTGGCAGCTATTCATGACTAATATCACCACAAGCGGACAGCAATATTACCAACCGACACCCACTAACAGTGACGTAGCAATGGATAAGACAAAGGCCGCGTCTGGAGATAATTTAAACTGATGGAGCATCATTAATTGTTATGGTTTTCTGGAAATATTAAAATCTTGGCACAACACTGTATATTATTTATCCCACCTCGGAGCGTTGGCCATGTTTTAGTGGTTATAAGACAATGGCCGTGTCTGCAGATAACTTAAACTGAAAAAGGATCATCAATTGTGATGGGTTTCTGGAAATATAAAAATCTTAGCACAACGCTGTCTATCATTTATCCCAGCCCAGAGCGTTGGCCATGTTTTAGTGGCTACAAATGCCGTCTCTGAAGATAATTTAAACTAATGGAGCATCATTAATTGTTGTGGTTTTCTGGAAATATTAAAATCTTAGCACAACACTGTCTATTATTTATCCCACCTCGAAGCGTTGGCCATGTTTTAGTGGTTATAAGACAATGGCCGCGTCTGTAGTTGATTTAAACTGAAAAAGTATCATTAACTGTTATGGGTTTCAAGAAATACAAAAATCTTAGTACAACTCAGTCTATTATTTATCCCATCTCGGATCGTTGGCCATATTTTAGTGGTTATAAGACAATGGCCGCGTCTGCAGATAATTTAAACTGAAGGAGCATTATTAATTGTTACGGGTTTCTGGAAATTTAAAAATCTTAACGCAACAGTGTCTATTATTTATCTCTTCTCGGAGCGTTGGCCATGTGTTAGTGGTTATAAGACAATGGCCGCGTCTGGAGATAATTTAAACTGATGGAGCATCATTAATTGTTATGGTTTTCTGGAAATATTAAAATCTTGGCACAACACTGTATATTATTTATCTTACCTCGGAGCGTTGGCCATGTTTTAGTGGTTATAAGACAATGGCCGCGTCTGTAGTTAATTTAAACTGAAAAAGGATCATTAACTGTTATGGGTTTCAAGAAATATAAAAATCTTAGTACAACTCAGCCTGTTATTTATCCCACCTCGGATCGTTGGCCATGTTTTAGTGGTTATAAGACAATGGCCGCGTCTGCAGATAATTTAAACTGAAGGAGCATCATTAATTGTTATGGGTTTCTGGAAATTTAAAAATCTTAGCAGAACACTGTCTATTATTTATTCCACCTCGGAGCGTTGGCCATGTTTTAATGGTTATAAGACAATGGCCGTGTCAGCAGATAACTTAAACTGAAGGAGCATCATTAATTGTTGTGGGTTTCTGGAAATATTGAAATCTTAGCACAACCCTGTCTATTAACTATCCCATCTCGGAGCGTTGGCCATGTTTTAGTGGTTATAAGACAATGGCCGCGTCTGTAGTTAATTTAAACTGAAAAAGGATCATCAATTGTTATGGGTTTCTGGAAATATAAAAATCTTAGCACAACGCTGTCTATCATTTATCCCAGCCCAGAGAGTTGGCCATGTTTTAGTGGCTACAAAGGCCGTCTCTGAAGATAATTTAAACTAATGGAGCATCATTAATTGTTGTGGTTTTCTGGAAATATTAAAATCTTAGCACAACACTGTCTATTATTTATCCCACCTCGGAGCGTTGGCCATGTTTTAGTGGTTATAAGACAATGGCCGCGTCTGTAGTTAATTTAAACTGAAAAAGGATCATTAACCGTTATGGGTTTCAAGAAATATAAAAATCTTAGTACAACTCAGTCTATTATTTATCCCATCTCGGATCGTTGGCCATATTTTAGTGGTTATAAGACAATGGCCGCGTCTGCAGATAATTTAAACTGAAGGAGCATCATTAATTGTTACGGGTTTCTGGAAATTTAAAAATCTTAACGCAACAGTGTCTATTATTTATCCCTTCTCGGAGCGTTGGCCATGTGTTAGTGGTTATAAGACAATGGCCGCGTCTGGAGATAATTTAAACTGATGGAGCATCATTAATTGTTATGGTTTTCTGGAAATATTAAAATCTTGGCACAACACTGTATATTATTTATCCCACCTCGGAGCGTTGGCCATGTTTTAGTGGTTATAAGACAATGGCCGCGTCTGTAGTTAATTTAAACTGAAAAAGGATCATTAACTGTTATGGGTTTCAAGAAATATAAAAATCTTAGTACAACTCAGTCTATTATTTATCCCATCTCGGATCGTTGGCCATATTTTAGTGGTTATAAGACAATGGCCGCGTCTGCAAATAATTTAAACTGAAAAAGGATCATTAACTGTTATGGGTTTCAAGAAATATAAAAATCTTAACGCAACAGTGTCTATTATTTATCCCTTCTCGGAGCGTTGGCCATGTGTTAGTGGTTATAAGACAATTGTCGCGTCTGGAGATAATTTAAACTGATGGAGCATCATTAATTGTTATGGTTTTCTGGAAATATTAAAATCTTGGCACAACACTGTATATTATTTATCCCACCTCGGATCGTTGGCCATATTTTAGTGGTTATAAGACAATGGCCGCGTCTGTAGTTAATTTAAACTGAAAAAGGATCATTAACTGTTATGGGTTTCAAGAAATATAAAAATCTTTGTACAACTCAGTCTATTATTTATCCCTTCTCGGAGCGTTGGCCATGTGTTAGTGGTTATAAGACAATGGCCGCGTCTGGAGATAATTTAAACTGATGGAGCATCTTTAATTGTTATGGTTTTCTGGAAATATTAAAATCTTGGCACAACACTGTATATTATTTATCCCACCTCGGAGCGTTGGCCATGTTTTAGTGGTTATAAGACAATGGCCGCGTCTGTAGTTAATTTAAACTGAAAAAGGATCATTAACTGTTATGGGTTTCAAGAAATATAAAAATCTTAGTACAACTCAGCCTGTTATTTATCCCACCTCGGATCGTTGGCCATGTTTTAGTGGTTATAAGACAATGGCCGCGTCTGCAGATAATTTAAACTGAAGGAGCATCATTAATTATTATGGGTTTCTGGAAATTTAAAAATCTTAGCAGAACACTGTCTATTATTTATTCCACCTCGGAGCGTTGGCCATGTTTTAATGGTTATAAGACAATGGCCGTGTCAGCAGATAACTTAAACTGAAGGAGCATCATTAATTGTTGTGTTTTTCTGGAAATATTGAAATCTTAGCACAACACTGTCTATTAACTATCCCATCTCGGAGCGTTGGCCATGT
Organism: Enoplolaimus lenunculus; assembly: GCA_030248215.1. Taxonomy (NCBI): domain Eukaryota; kingdom Metazoa; phylum Nematoda; class Enoplea; order Enoplida; family Thoracostomopsidae; genus Enoplolaimus; species Enoplolaimus lenunculus. The sequence continues at coordinate 14,673 of JASANG010003705.1, read as the reverse complement.
TTTAGTGGTTATAAGACAATGGCCGCGTCTGTAGTTAATTTAAACTGAAAAAGAATCATCAATTGTTATGGGTTTCTGGAAATATAAAAATCTTAGCACAACGCTGTCTATCATTTATCCCAGCCCAGAGCGTTGGCCATGTTTTAGTGGCAACAAAGGCCGTCTCTGAAGATAATTTAAACTAATGGAGCATCATTAATTGTTGTGGTTTTCTGGAAATATTGAAATCTTAGCACAACACTGTCTATTATTTATCCCACCTCGGATCGTTGGCCATGTTTTAGTGGTTATAAGACAATGGCCGCGTCTGTAGTTAATTTAAACTGAAAAAGGATCATTAACTGTTATGGGTTTCAAGAAATATAAAAATCTTAGTACAACTCAGTCTATTATTTATCCCATCTCGGATCGTTGGCCATATTTTAGTGGTTATAAGACAATGGCCGCGTCTGTAGTTAATTTAAACTGAAAAAGGATCATTAACTGTTATGGGTTTCTGGAAATATAAAAATCTTAGTACAACTCAGTCTATTATTTATCCCTTCTCGGAGCGTTGGCCATGTGTTACTGGTTATAAGACAATGGCCGCGTTTGGAGATAATTTAAACTGATGGAGCATCATTAATTGTTATGGTTTTCTGGAAATATTAAAATCTTGGCACAACACTGTATATTATTTATCCCACCTCGGAGCGTTGGCCATGTTTTAGTGGTTATAAGACAATGGCCGTGTCTGCAGATAACTTAAACTGAAAAAGGATCATCAATTGTTATGGGTTTCTGGAAATATAAAAATCTTAGCACAACGCTGTCTATCATTTATCCCAGCCCAGAGCGTTGGCCATGTTTTAGTGGCTACAAAGGCCGTCTCTGAAGATAATTTAAACTAATGGAGCATCATTAATTGTTGTGGTTTTCTGGAAATATTAAAATCTTAGCACAACACTGTCTATTATTTATCCCACCTCGGAGCGTTGACCGTGTTTTAGTGGTTATAAGACAATGGCCGCGTCTGCAGATAATTTAAACTGATGGAGCATCATTAATTGTTATGGGTTTCTGGAAATATTAAAATCTTAGCACAACACTGTCTATTATTTATCCCACCTCGAGGCGTTGGCCATGTTTTAGTGGTTATAAGACAATGGCCGCGTCTGGAGATAATTTAAACTGATGGAGCATCATTAATTGTTATGGTTTTCTGGAAATATTAAAATCTTGGCACAACACTGTATATTATTTATCCCACCTCGGAGCGTTGGCCATGTTTTAGTGGTTATAAGACAATGGCCGCGTCTGTGTAGGTGGCTGTGCCACACTTAAACCTATTTCAAACTAAAAACTAAAACTAAAATAAAACCCTATATCAAAACCACACCTTAAGGGAGTCCCTGGCTCCACCTAGTCTCTCTTAGAACTTAAGTTAGGCTTAGGCGTGGCTACAAAGCGTAGAAAATGTTAAAATCGATGCTATGGCGGCTGTGTCCGCAATGTCAAACTTACCTGGGCCCTGCGTGGCCGTATAACGTGGTTGAATATTGTTTTATATCGTGTGGGCCTATGCTGCGAATAACGACATAGCTAGGCTATGTCAGCACCAAAATGGTGCTTGATTATTGAGTGTCTCCGGCGTGTTGTTGTTGTTGTTGTTAGTACCGGATGTGTGGCTCTCGACCTCAACCGCATTGCGGACACCCAATTGTGGGTGTCGGCAAAAATGCAAATGAGGTCGAGATGCCGATTTGGGTAGCCAGGACCGGAATCAGTCTTGGTTTTGTTTTCCTACAAATCGGTTTGCTTTTATTGGTTGGCGGTGAACAGATTCGTACATTGTTTTCTAGAGTTTTGGTTGGCGTTGAAAGCGGAAATTTTAATAAGTAAGGTCGAGTTGAAGTAATTTAAGATTGTCACGGTGGCATAAGCATGTGAAGGAAACTACGGGATATTGGTTTAATCGGCGTTGCGCAAGGCGCGGTATTACCCAGTATAGAATACTGGTGTTATGTGCTAAAAAGGAACTTGGCATACGTAACTGAACGAAATACGACAATTAGCTATTAGCTAACTATTCAATTATCAGTTTTGGATGTTTATAAACCATTTATTCAAATTCCTCGCACCAAAAACCCTTTAGTACTGAAATTATATTGCTTTTAACCTTATAATTAGCGAAATATTGAAACGTTCTTAATTAGGCTTATAAACTATGCTAACATGCAAATTATCTATTAGCTAACTGCTCAATTATCGGTTTTGGAGGTTTGTAAACAGTCTACGCAGATTCTCTCTCGCACCCAAAAACCCTTTAATGCTAAAATTAGATTGCTTCTAACTGTATTAATTAGTGAAGTATTGTGGAAAGTCCTGAATTTAGGCTTAACTAATTATGCAAATTAGCCTGTAGCTAATAAACGGCTTAAAATTTTAAAACCCTAATGCGAGGTTAATACTCAGCAGTTCGGCTTTCAAACAAAAAAAGTTTATCAAAATCGGTTCAGCCGTTCCTGAGATTCTTTTCGGAACGGAACAGACGTACTGACGGACAGACGGACAGACGGACAGACGGACAGACGGACAGACGGACGGACGGACATCCACCTTTCCACCCCCAAGCACAACATAAAACGCTTCGCGCGAAACTCCGAAGTTTGCTCGGAGTTTTGCTTCGCTCAATAATTAAAAAGGTTAAAAGCAATATAATTTCAGCACTATAGGGGTTTTAGGTGCGAGGAATTTAAAAATAGTTAGCTGAAAGATAGCTAATTTGCATATTAGCTTAATTGACAAAACAAAATTAGGACTTTTTAAATTATTCCAAAAATTATTAGGGTGACTGAAGGGTTCTTGGGTGCGAGGAATCTGAGGAAATTGCTTAACAACTAATTTGCATATTACCTTAATTGCTTACGTGTGTTCGAGCTTTGCTCCATAAATGTAATCCGACTACGACTGGTTGAATATAAGACTTTTATGTGTTAACCATTTAAGAAACAAATTTCTGAGCTATTTAAGGCTATTAATGATTGAAATACAAGACATTTATGTCTTGAAAATTTGAGAAAAGAGTCAGATTAAGCTTTAGACGAATTTTTTGCTTAGGCTTTAGGCTTAGGCTTAGGCTTAGAAAATAGTCTCATCCATACGCTTTAGGCTTAGGCTTAGACTTAGGCTTAGGCATAGTAATATGCTAATACTACTGTCAAGGCCCTGTTCTATACATGTGCCGTTTCATGTATGGGGAAATATTTACAGGTAATCCTGATGCTAATAGTCCTGAAGAGCAGATTGGCTGCCTAAGGAGCTATGCAACAAATTGTTAATTTTAAGCTGATATCGCTCTTTATGTATGCAAAATGCTTTACAGGTAATCCTGATGTTGAATCAACACTGTTGCCGTTTACGCTGCCACAATGGATCCATCCGACATGCTACAGGAGCAGTCTGTCACATTCGTTTTTAACGTATGAAAAAATTGAGAAACAATATCAAAATTTTGGTTTACTATTTACGTATATCGCATGCAGCGGTGCTGGCGTTCAAAAAGGGATTTAAAAGTACTGCAGCTCGATAGTAATCTATGACAACTAGTCACTCTACTACTGGTCCATGTTACTTTAAGGGGCGTCCAGGTTACTGGCGGGTGTGTAAAATAGTAAGTTTAGATTCTAGATTACATTTTTTGCATAGGTTTAAGCTTAGGCTTAGGAAGACATTCTTGCAACGCTTAGGCTTATGCTTAGGAATACGCTTAATCTACTGTTACTCACCTTAAATTAGCATTGCACCTACTACTTGTCGGCCGACAGCTGTCAAAGCGAGAAGCTAACACTAAGCTTACACCAAAGGTTAATCATTAATGGTGGGAAATAAATAATCGGGTCGGTAGGAATGTCCCGTTACGAAACGCAAGTTGACGAGTTGTCGGGGCGACGAAAGTTTGTGATACCATGAGGAAGTCAATTAAATTATTAGTACAATAATTAATAAGTTGGGTCATGGTTCGCCCACACTGCAAAAAGATGATGAGTCAAATTGACTCTCTCCGAAATAGGCTCTACGGGACTACACAAAATGAGTCAAATTCGACTCTGCCAGAGTCAAACAGGCTTAGGCTTAGGCTTAGGAATACGCTTTTACTACTGTTTCAGCCTTGTTCTATACATGGGCCGGCTTAGACTTAGGCTTTAGGAATAGGCTTATCATTACGCTTAGGCTTTCGTTTTGGCTTAGGCTGAGGAATATGCTTATACTACTGTTCCTGCCCTGTTGTATACGTGGGCCCACCAATCTATATAAGTTTACTCAGGGACCACTAGGGGATGCTGATGCAGATTATTGCGCATGCATTTGAGCGTCCATGAAATTTACAAGCGGTAAAGTTATAAATTAATGACAAATGACTTGCAAAACAACACAATTTAAATATCTGAGCAAGTCCATAAATATTGCTTCGTGAATAATTAGTACATTTGTAAAATATCGTAGGTTGCTTGTTTAACAACTTAAGCCTAAGCCTAAGCCTAAGCCTAAGCATAAGCCGAAGCATAAGCCTAAGCCTAAGCCTAAGCCCAAGCCTAAGCCCAAGCCCAAGCCCAAGCCCAAGCCTAAGCCTAAGCCTAAGCCTACGATAAGCCGAAGCTTAAGCCTTAGCCTATATTTTTAAAACTCAAATTTTAATTTTGAGCACCTCATCGTAGAAAGAGTTCACAAATCAAAGTGATCAAAGAAATTTCAAGACGCCCTGCTCGACAAATGTTCATGCGACGGATGTTCTAAGATCAGTGCCTGACGCTTTACTTATGCAAGCATGGGCGCTAACGACTAAGAAATCGAACAAATAGTGAGCGCTTCGCTGGTCGGCAACATTGATCCTGAACTGCGACAGCTACCTATACGTTTATCTCGACTAAATCGTAATTTAGACTGGCTCGCGCGCGAATTTGACAAGCTAAACATACCGCCGGATCACGTATTTTACACCGAATACTTCTGATCCACTCAGAAATCACGACGGTAATCGAGACGTTGTCGTGTCCTGGAATTGGGCTGACAACTTTGAAGTGATTTTTTAAAAATAGCTTCAAAATTTCGAATTGCAATTAAAGAATTAATTAAAGACAAATGTGACAAATACGGTTGGAATTATTTGGACGGTATTGATGAAGCGTACAGGCTGCACGGGGTTATGCTCAAAGGATTCTTACATTCGATCGCTCACTGAATCGCTATCGCGACAGGGGTAACGTCTGTCGGTGCATTTCATCCGAACGTAAAAGGCCATCAAGTGGTGTCGAAAATTGTTTGGCCACAAATTAAACCAAAAATAAAACGCTACGGATGTATCAGTATACCAATGATTTTAAGGCAAGCTTTGAATAAGCATTATACAACGCCTAAGACAAGGCGGCGTGGTTAACGAACACACGATTTGTTTTTTATCAAATTCTTACTTATCCTTCTTAGGTTCTAAAGAGCATAAAATTGACTAAGCTATCAGCCTGGAATTATTAGGGTCAGGCAGCCTTATAAAAGAGGGGCTTACACCGAGACAATTTGAGGGAGATACAAACAAATTTGGGTAACGTCCGACCAATGTAAAGAACAAGAGCGGAACAGTATTATAAGCTTATTCTTAAGCCTAAGCCTAAGCCTAAGCGTAAGAATGAGTTTATTCTTAAGCCTAAGCCTAAGCCAAGCAAAAATTTAGCCTAAAGCTTAAGTTTATTCGATTCTAGTGACACAGAAAAACGTTCCGCCCTCGATCTTTACGTGGGCCAGCATATTTTTTAATGCACCAAAACTCAACCTTTTATGTTGTGGCTTGATGATATGATTATTTTAAAATTGAAAATTGATGAATTGTTGTTTTTTCTGTATTAAGAAGCCAGCAAATAATGAAAATAAAAAAGTTAAAAAACAAACATCTTTATTGTACTGTAAGCAATGATTGAAAATGTGCCGCAGTAACTTTAAGTCATCTTCTATTAAAAAATTACCTTAACATACACTGCAAAAAATGGTGAGTCAAATTGACTCTCTCCGAAATACGCTCTACGGGATTATACAAGCTAAGTCAAATTCGACTCCTCCAGCCTCCAACGTGCGACTCAAGTGATCCGAATTTGACACCTGACGGCAGTCTAATTTGACTCAGTTCGTGTAGTCCGACTCACAAATCGACTCTTCCTAGTGAAGAATTGATGAACTTCTGTGTATTGTTATCACTCAATGCATCGCTCCTACAGATGGTTTTACAGAAGCCTAAGTCCTATGCCCATATTCTTAAATTTCTATTCATACAGGGTGAAAACGGAAAGTAAAAATAACAGAAACGGATAAAAGTTTAAACAAATGTTGTATTTTTCTGTTTATACAAGGATAGCATCAAGTCTATGTTCAGTAGATTTTCTAAAATTTAATGCATCCAAACATTTGATGATTTTGAAGAGTTTTGTTTTATTGTTGTTTTAAATCGAGCCATTACAGCCAATCTGTATTCGGACATGTACCCACAAAGGGGGGGGGATTCAGCACACTGAAAAACTTTGGGGCCCCCTAAAAAGTTTTCAACCTTACATGTAACTCATTGAAAATCATTGAATACCCTCCTGAAAAAATTTTAACCCCCAAAGCAAGGTGAGCTGATTACGGGCCTTTCTGTATTGAAAACCGAATGACATATCAGTGAAATACCCATAATTATTAGAGTCAAAATGAGGAAACTTCCTGTATGTCTATAACCGGACACGGACACTAAGTCATAACGGAAACGAAATCCGGATACACCTCGGTGTAACAACAATAACCGGTTGGCGACAGTCTAGTGCAATCCGAATCAGCGAATGGTGAGCTTCGAAATTCAACACATTTCATTTGACCAATCAGAGTGGCGCTTTCCTTGTCGCACGCCGCCGTCAATCGCTGTATGTTTCCAACCGGCACCGTGCGTCACCCTGCGTTTACCGTCCGGTATCGTACACGAGTACATGAAAAATTTTAAAAAGTACAACCTCATATTGGCCTATGCAAAGATCAGAGGCGGAACGTTTTTCTGCCGGATTAGAAACGAGTAAAGCTTAAGATTTAGACTCACGTTTTTGCGTGGCTTAGGCTTAGGTTTAGACTTAGGAATAAACTGATTCTTATGCTTACGCTTAGGCTTAGGCTTATGTTTGGGCGTAGTAATATGCTTATAATACTGTTCCGACCCTGTTCTTTATATACATTGGCCCCACATTTATTGTGCAGATTTTGAGATTCATAGCTGGCTTCATTCGCAAGTGTTTAAATAAGTAAGCTGCTGATAGGTGCTTCCTGCGTCGCTGCAAGCAAGTGCGAAAACGCACCCACCAACCCTTGTTCATTCTGAGGGCATTAATACTAGTCTTTTACACCTATGCCGGTAGTTGTTGCTGTTGTTGTTGCTTGTAGAATTGACCCGCATCGCGAGCCAGGCAAAAATATATACAGGAGCAGACGAATGTTTATTAGCATAACCAACATCTGTTTATTAAAGCTGGAACGCCCCACATACGTATTTTGGGCAACTTTCCAGCATTACTTTGTTTACAATAATTTCTTAAGAAACACACGGGATTGTTCTATGCAAAGAAAATTTGCAAAGAAATTTTTGTGTTTTCGTTAACGTTTGCGCATTGCGCAGACCTGGCAGACTAGTTAAAACAATTAAACAAAACAGGGACACGCCTGACCGCTGAATATACTATCGTAAAACCAGCATAAAACTGGCTACAACCACTTTGCATACGTTTTCGTAAAACCAATCCGATCCGGTGAAATACCGCCCTAATACTACCAAACCTGACGTCGGCGCATCCTACACCTAACGTCATTGCAGGGGTTGCCAAAAATATACCATTTTTACTAATTTGGGCTAAAAACATTATTAGCTACGAACGGACATTAATTTATATGATCTGCGTGACAGCAGCCCTGATGCCATCGTCATTTCAAATTTGTTTGTCGACAACATTCAAGACATACCGAATATATCTGGAATTTGGGGCACAGCAGTGACCCAGTTTTGATAATATATGAGCATACAAAGGTTGTTTACGCTTTGTATATGACCGCTTAAGGCATTCAAATTAATACCGCCTGATATGGGTTTGCTTTTAGCTGGCTGTCAGTTTCCTTGTCTGCTGCGTATATCTGATGAGGCTACAACTGAATTAGCAATGTCATTTACTGGCAGATTCAAGAAGGATCCCATACTAGTCTAGACTGCCCCCAACAGGGATCAATATCAACGTTTAGTATCAAATAACCCTAGTTTTATTCCTCCTTTCATTCACAAGATTTGCCTTTGATTCTATCTCGAGTCACCCGCTTTCAGGAATTCTGAATCGACCACAGGTGTCATCACTCGTTTTCTGCCATTTTGACGTGGTTCTTCAGGACGTGTCTTTGAATAGTATAAGGAGATGGGAAATGCAAAATTGAAGGACTCCGTATACGTTTGATAGCTCCTGCTTTTGCTTGTGCCATTAAAACCTAACGTATGCTTAATGTTTTCTAGCCACCGCTGAATTATGACCATCGAACCGGCGTGTACACTCAGTGGCGGATCCAGGATCTCAAAATTAGGGGGGGGGGCAAAATTTCACAGGTAATAAAATTATTTTTGACCCCTACTGTAGTGACCCAAATAAGAGGGGGTCCCCATTTTGAGTCCCAATTAATAGGAGTCCGTATCCGTAATAAGAATCCGTAAGTGGGAGAGTCCTTAACCCCTTGTTAGAGTCCATAAATGTCTATTATCCCTAATTGTAGCGCATAAATGACTCCAGGGCCAAGAAACTTAAAAGCGGGCTTCTACTATTGTGTATAAAACAGAGAAATAAGCAGCGTAGAACAGCAATTAACACTATATAATTTTTGTCGAGATACTGTTTGGGGGGGGGGCACGGCAGGGGTGCCCCCGTGGATCCGCCATTGTGTACACTCGCCAAATTTTAGATCCGGTGGTCCAGAACGTATCTGCTATAAGAAGCTGTATACAAATTCACAAACATTTCTATACAGTTTTTTTGTATATTTTTATTCTAAAGAGGCGTGGATAAACGCATAATCGATTCAGAAGAGTGTTTGAGACTTTAAGCAGACAACACTTGTGGAGCAGAAAACGTGTTTTGTTCAAGTTTTACGTAAGCGATCCTATGTGGCTTCTAACGGGAAGGAAGTAGCTGCTGATAAAAGACAATAGAGAAATTGAATTGATAAGTACACTGTTGAGTTTAAGGAAACAATAACGTCCGAGACAACAGAAGTTGGGCCCATGTATAGATCAGGGGCGGAATGTTATTGAGTGGGACTGCAATAGAGTAAGCTTAAGCTTTAGACTAGTTTTTCGTTTGGCGTAGGCTTAGGCTTAGGAGTATGTTTATATAATACTGTTCCGACCCTGTTCTTTACATTGGGCAGAACTTGAAAGCAACACTTTGTTTCGAACGTTAATTGGGTAACTTAATAGGTGAGCATTCTAAATTCGGAATTAAGTAGGAAAATGGGTAGTGAAATTTTAAAAAACGAGTCTGTAGCCAGTGTGGGTGGGCCAGGTGTCTTATGTGATGAATTTATCCTGCTTATACGCCGAGTAAATCATCAAATTCATGTTCCTCTAAGAATTGTTTTGATACTGACAGCTTGTTCTGCTGGCGGTCCATGTAAACATCAGGGGCGGAACGTTTTTCTGTGGAACTGCAATAGAGTAAAAACTTATGCTTTAGACTATTTTTTGCTTGGCTTAGGCTTAGGCTTAGGCTTAGGCTTAGGCTTAGGCTTAGGACTACGTTCATTGTTACATTTAGATTTAGGCTTAGGCTAAGGCTTTAGGCTTAGGAATATGTTTATAATACTGTTCCGCCCCTGTTTATTACATTAACCCTGCTGTCTATGGGCCTGTCGAAAGACGGATACGGAAAAGTGACGTTAAGTGTCAAATTATTCGGCCAATGATAAAGAACAGGGGCGGAACAGTACTATAAGCATATTCCTAAGCCTAAACCTAAGCGTAAGCGTAAGAACGCGTATATTCCTAAGCCTAAGCGTAAGCCTAAGCCTAAGCCAAGCAAAAAAAACAGTCTAAAAGCTTAAGCTTACTCTTTTCTAGTCGCATAGAAAAACGTTCCGCCCCTGATCTCTACAGGTCCATTGTTCAAATTATTTCACCCTTGAAATCAAATGAATTATCGAATAAACTTCATTTGGTTGAACAGCCAGTCGATATAAAATATATCTTTTCCATTGCGAATTGGAAAATAATTGGTAGTTAAAGGTATACTGTAAATTTTTTATTAAACAATGCCGCACGATGCCGCAAGCCGCCGTGTGCCACTAAACAGATTTTGCTTCTATTTTTGATAGCAACAGATAGTGGCGCGCGGCGGTTACGATAGCGTCCGGCACAATAAAATGTAGCGCAACCCTGATTTTAGTTAACTGTAGTAATGACGTTTGCATGCAACGGGTCCAAATACACATGTCTGCCGTATTGAGAGAACCTATAGTATAGCAAGAAATCTATTTGATGGAGTTAAAGTTCCGGGTTTATAATAAAGCTGTACGACTCTACATTTAGCTAATAGTCGAAGAAATAGCAAGGCAACGTATATTATGTGGCTTAAACGAGCGCTACTGAAGGATTCAAAGGGTATACGGATGTCGCTTCCACGAGTCCAGCCGTGCTAAACGTTTCACAACGAAAATAACTCATCTAAAGCTTATATTAATTTTCTAGTCTAATCAGCGAAAGATATGGCCAGGCCAGTAGCCAGCTCATCTTGCTTTGGGTGGAATTAAAATTTTCAGGAGGGGGGCATACAAGAATTTTCTACTGACTGATTAACATTTTGCACCATAGGTAGAATTATGCTGCTTCAGCTTGGTACCAGCGTCAGGTATTATTCGCCTGTCGTTATGTAAATTGTGGCACGTTAATCAGGATCTAAGACTATTCAGACAATAGCTTTAATTCCAATCATATTTTTAGAACTGTTTGATTTTTATGAATTATTCAGCGAGTAGGGATTAATCTATAGTCATGTGTTCACGTGCAATGCTTGCAGCTTCATGGTCTTGATTTCACATGTACCAGATTTCACAATTGGTAGGCTATATATAGTAAGACTATAGTTTATGGTTAAGGCACATGAAAAGATCAGTGGCGGAACGTGTTTCTGTGGGACTAGAAAAGAGTAAGCTAAAGCTTTAGACTATTTTTTTGCTTGGCTCAGGCTTAGGCTTAAGCTTAGGATTATGCTCATTCTTACGCTTAGGCTTAGGCTTAGAAATATGCTTATAATACTGTTCCGCCTAAGTCATTTACTCGTTAAACCGGCACGGAAATGGTCGTATTTATTGAATACGATGCGATATAATCGCTGCATAGACGACAACGCTGGAATGACTTTCAGCCGTACTACGGTTACCACCATCTCTACCACCCATAGAGCGGCGGGTAAAACAAATCCGTGATGCTATTTGAAATAATTTTACGCCTTAAGCGCAATTCAGGTTAACATTGCGTTTTATTTACCGATATTTGTCTTGTCGCTAGGTTCGCTCACAAGTTTTTTTCAGCCTTAATATATTTTGTTCCCTAACCTATCTTTTCATGTTTTTGCTAAACAGCACCGCCCGTCGAACAGCGAATCCTCGTGGACAGAGCGTTGAATTGCACACGGTCACTGTGATTGCGTCATATTTGGTTTTTTGGCATTTCATCTAAACGTTATTTTGTATCATACTTAGTTGCGGTTTATATTTAAAGTATGGCAAACAATCTTGATAACATGGACGTCAATCTATTCTCAAATGTGGAGGGGGTCAATTCAGTAATTTTGACAAATATACGACAGTTCGAAATCCGACAGCATGTCGACCAACATTTCGTCGCCCGATATCACTCGTCGACCCCAAAAACTCGTCGCCCCGCCAGCTCGTCGACCTCAACAACTTGTCGCCCTGACAACTGGTCGACCCCATAACTTGTCGCCCTGACAATTCGTCGACCTCGACAACTTGTCGCCCTGACAATTCGTCGACCTCGACAACTTGTCGCCCTGACAATTCGTCGACCCCATAAACTTGTCGACCCGACAATTCGTCGACCTCGACAACTTGTCGCCCTGACAACTGGTCGACCCCATCAACTTGTCGCGCTGACAATTCGTCAACCTCGACAACTTGTCGCCCTGCCAGCTCGTCGACCTCAACAACTTGTCGCCCTGACAATTCGTCGACCTTAACAACTTGTCACCCTGGCAATTCGCCGACCTCAACAACTTGTCGCTTTTTTTTGTGACCTTAACAACTTGTTACCTGAACATCGCCGACCTCAACAACTTGTCGCCCCTATAATTCGCCGGCCTTGACAACTTGTCGCTCTACAACTCGCCGACCTCGACAACTTGTCGCCCTGACAATCGTCGACCTCGACAACTTGTCGCCCTGATAATTCGTCGACCTTAACAACTTGTCGCCCTGGCAATTCGCGCTCGAACTTGTCTACAATTCGCCGGCCACAACAACTTGTCGCCCTGATAATTCGCCGACGTCGACAACTTGTCGCCTGACAATTCGCCGACCTTAACAAACTTGTCGCCCTGCCATTTCGTCGACCTCGACAACTTGTCGCCCTGACAATTCGTCGACCTCGACAACTTGTTGCCCTGGTATTTCGTCTACCTTGACAACTTGTCGCCGTATCGTCGACCTCTACAACTTGTCGCCCTAATTCGTCGACCTCGACAACGGTCGCCCGAGATTCGTCGAACCTCGACAACTTGTCGCCCTGCCAGCTCGTCGACCTCTACAACTTGTTGCCCTGACAATTCGTCGACCTCAACAACTTGTCTACCCGACAATTCGTCGACCTCGACAACTTGTCGCCTGACAATTCGTCGACCTCTACAACTTGTCGCCCTGACAATTCGTCGACCTCAACAACTTGTCGCCCTGACAATTTGTCGACCTCTACAACTTGTCGCCCTGCCAGCTCATCGACCTCTACAACTTGTCGCCCTGACAATTTGTCTTGACCCCAACAAGTTGTCGATCCTATAATTGGTCGACCTCGACAACTTGTTGCCTACAATTCGTCGACCTCAACAACTTGTCGCCCTGACAATCGGTCTCCTCGACCTCCTACAACTTGTTGCCGGGGGAGTTGGTTGACCTCGACAACTTGTCGCCTCGCCAGCTCGTCGACCTCTACAACTTGTCGCCGTATATCGTCGACCTCAACAACTGGTCGACCCGACAATTCGTCTACTCTTGAACAACTCGTCGCCTATATCGTTGACCTCAACAACTTGTCGCCCTGCCAGCTCATCGACCTCTACAACTTGTCGCCCTGACAATTCGTCGACCTCAACAACTTGTCGACCCGACAATTCGTCGACCTCGACAACTTGTCGCCGACAGTTCGTCGACCTCGACAACTTGTCGCCCTGACAGTTCGTCGACCTCGACAACTTGTCGCCCTGCCAGCTCGTCGACCTCTACAACTTGTTGCTGATCGTCGACCTCGACAATCTTGTCGACCTGATATCGTCGACCTCCACTTGTTGCCCTGACAATTCGTCGACCTCAACAACTTGTCGCCCTGACAATTCGTCGACCTCGACAACTTGTTGCCGGAAATCGTCGACCTCTCCAGCTTGTCGCCGTGCCAGCTCGTCGACCTCTACAACTTGTTGCCTTGACAATTCGTCGACCTCAACAACACCCTCGTCGACCTGAATTATCGTCGACCTCGACAACTTGTCGCCCTGACAATTCGTCGACCTCAACAACTTGTCGCCCTGCCAGCTCGTCGACCTCTACAACTTGTCGCCCTGAAAATTCGTCGACCTCAACAACTTGTTATAAGTCAGAAAGTTATGGGACGCCGCCTACCCTCGGCAACTTTCTGCTTATGCGAGATTAGTTAGATCGAACACGGCGAATCCTGCTAAGCCCGTGACTGGGGTAGGTCTACCAGGTGGTCACGACATATAGAGAGTCACGAGGATCCGACAAATGCGCAACACCCTTCAGGTCAACATCCGCCAAGCCACATATGGACCTGAGAACTAGCAACTTCGCCCAGCCCCACGACAAGTAACTTAAGTCGGGAATCCCAGTTAAACGTCCTAAGCCTAAGCGTCCCGACAAGTTACTAATTCCCAAAATCACACACCCAGCTTGACAGCGTTGCTCCGCGAAACGCTGCATCGGACCTGACTAGAATAATTCATATCGCCTGCATAGGCGACGCCGAAATATATGCATAGCGAAACCGTGCGAGCAGGATAATAATCTGCGAGCACTTTTGGGATAAAACTGCGAAATTAAAATTAACTGGTCGAGAATCCACAAATCTTGCTATAGCTCCAAACTACACACTCAATTATAGATAAAACTTCAAACCCTGAATCCGATTCCATACATGTGGTACAATATTTAGGCCGGCTGACGAATTCATTTCACAATCTTAAGCTAAAACATATGTGTGCTAATTCCAGACTCATTCCGTTCAATACCGACAGGCACAAAATCTACGGGTCTTGGTAAAACTGCTTACTGATTCACAAACTTGTAGGTGACTAAAACCACTCGAGTAAGAGAGATACGAAAAATGTGGGTCGACCCATGGGAAGCTTACGCGTA
>JASANG010000871.1:0-53624 GCA_030248215.1 Enoplolaimus lenunculus | reverse complement strand
TTGGCTTGAATGAAAGCTGAAACTGAACGCATCTGGTAGTTTTTCAACACAGCTTGTACATTTAGTAACCCAGCTGAGTGAACAAAAATAATTGTACACTTTTCGCATTTATATCATCAAAATAAGAAAAAGAAATAAACTAAATACAACAATAATATAATACAAAAAACTACACTGTGTTTTCGTACAATTCGTATATAAAATATTATTTTCTTTCATATACTCAATTGATAGTCAGGGGCGCAACGAGAAGATGATTTGATGAACTGACCTTACCTGGATTTTGTGGACTCAATCAAACTATTTTGACTTCCGATTAAGCTTTAATATTACTAAAAATACCTGGACTTGTATTTTGATTAGCCCACAACGTTTTTTACACTATTGTGCACGTACGTAAACGACTCCCCTCGGTTTTACGGTCAAGGGCTGCGCCAATCTTTAAAACAGAAAAGTAGTCAAATGCACAGTTCGAAGTGCAAGGTGCATATAAATAAATAAATAAACAAATAAATAAGTAAATAAATAAATAAATAAAGTATAAATAAAAAATGATTCAATAAAAAAATTGCAAAATTGTGCAACCTGCAATAGTGGTAATCTGCAAATTGCATTGTATAAAAGTATATTAACGCGAATGGTCAGAGTCAATATAAAAGTATTTCAAATGACATCAACGTACACGTATAATTACTCGCATTTTTTCGTTACAAAAATGCGGCAATTGTTCGATATGAAATAAAAATTACGAAATTCATTTGAAATTTTAAAAATTTCGATGCATCGACTATTTTTCTTTAAAATTTTATAGAAAGCCTGGTGAATATTTGCACGTCTCAATTATATTAGCAAACTAATAAAACAAAAGCATCTTTGAAACTTTGGCCCATGTAAATATCAGTTGCGGAGACATTCTGTGGGATTAGAATAGAGTAAGCTTAAGCGTTAGACTAATTTGTTTTGCTTGGCTTTGTGTGGGGTTCACGTTATAACTGGGGCAGCCCGGAACACGTTTTGTATCTACGACAATAGCTGGTAACATTTGTCTTCACGTTTACCCGCTATAGATTCCAAAAATTTGAATTGTCTGCTATCCTAATGTGACATCTTACTGTTTTTATTAGCTCGCTGAAATTCCAATGTCCTGCGTAATGTCATACGCTATTTAGTAGAATTTTGAAATATCATATGATATTCGCATAAATAAATGTCTATTTGTATACGATGATCCCTGGAGATCAGTTATTTGTTAGCCAATGTCATCTGACATTCACATTTTGTCTATACAACCGCTATTAAGATCACAACATTTTATGTTGACGTCGAATCAACTTGGACAAAACGTATTCCAAGTTGCCCCAGTTATAACGTGAACCCCGCATTAGGCATACGCTTAGGCTTAGGAACATGCTCATGTTGGCGCTTAGGTTTAGGCTTAGGCTTAGGTCTAGGCTTTGGCCCATATCTAATAAACATATAATTTATAATAGATACAATGGTGTAAAATGTAAACATATTTTATTAAATTGTTTTAATAATACTGCTTAAAAGTTTATTTTCAGTTTGATTTTTAGGTATTGAAAATTTCATTGTTTCCACAACGCAGACGTGTCAAAACAAATTATGCATATAATGGCCAATGTTACTTTAAGTGGCGTAACAGTAAATTATGCGTATTCCTAAGCCTAAGACAAAGCCTAAGCGTTGCAAAAATGTGTTCCTAAGCCTAAGCCTAAGCCTAAGTCGAAGCAAAAAAATGTAATCTACAATCTAAATCTACTCTTTTATAGACTCACCAGGAACCTGGACGCCACTTAAAAAACATCGGTCCATATAATGATGGTTGCGTATTGCAAAGTGTCCATCTGGTAAAAATTCTAAAACTGTACTATGTCACCTTAAAACCAATTTTATCGCCAATCAAAATTTTCTGCACAAATTTGTGTGTAATTTTTTTATATTCTTTTTTTCCGGCAGTGAAGTTTGCCTAAAATATTTATTGTATCACAATTTTATATTGATCCAATATTGTACCTAAAAATGCATGGACAGAATTTATATCAGTTGTAAAGTTTACACGTTTGTACATTTGAGAATAATAACCTCAAACAATTTAGGTGCTACTACTAATGGATTGCAGAAATTTGCTTTGCAGTCTTTAATTGGTTTGTATGACGCTGTTGGCGTAGACAACTGGTTTAGTGTCTAAAGGTTTGCAGAAATGTCAAAAATTCTGAAACAGGTGCCCCTGCTGCGAAGGCCTTATAATACAGATCGCTTGCTAGCCTCCTCAGAACAGATGTTTGAGTACAACAACATCCGCTTGACCTTCCTTCAATTACCACTAGATTTAGCGGGTTGGTGCAACCCGGGTAAGGATTGCCCGGAGTTCAGAACTAATTCGATCTAATAACGGTGCTTTGACTCCAACTTTTTGATTATAGATGTGATATGTTGTCGAACAGATGGTCACAACACGAGCTTTAACTTAAAGACTAAAGCATGTTTTGAGCCGTGGCCTGCAAATAGTCTATTATATCTTTTAAAGTAAGCTTCAGTCTACCTACCCGTTCCGCAATTTAGTAACATTTGTTTTGAACAATTAGAGACATTTAAGGTAATTATTTTATGATTTTAAGTAGCTGTCTTAATTTTAAGAAATGATTTGTTTCCTTTTCGTCAAAAGCCTAAATTTTTTTATATCTGCTTGTTAGCATTAGCCACCTTTTTAAAATGCCACCAACGCTTTGTTTTGACCGCTTCAATTGTCGAGTTTTGTATAATAAAATTTTGCATGACTTTTATGCAAAGCAGGCAATACATGAAACTTAAACTAATTTTGGAAAATCTAATTAAGATTAGATTCTGCTGAATTTCAAGTTCTAAAAGTTTGACACTTTTACATTAATTGATTCAGTTGACGTTTGTTTACAAACTGGCCTAACGTTTAAATTTTTGGCATATTTAAACTGAAAGTTGACGCCACGGAAATGACAAAATGTTTTTCTTCTTTAGTCTGCAACTACATATGTGCATCGCGGTTATCTGTAAATTAATGCGCCATATTATATAATACTTGGTAAAATTTCACTGTATTATAGTTGTGAGAACCATGCCTCTATGACCCATTCATTGGCTGCTTGTTTTACGAATCATTTCACTGAGACAAAATTTAAACAGAAATGACGTGTTTCTATACACAATTATGTACAAAATTAGCTAGATTAACCAGCAATATATATTTTTAGAATGAAATCTGTTAATTTTGTGGTTATTCACCACACTTAACGATTTGGACCAATGTAGAACACGGCCGTAACCGTATAGTATAAAAATACTCCCAAGCCTAAGATAATGCGTAAGAATGAGCTTATGCTTAAGCCTAAAGCATACTCCTATGAAGCATATGCAATAAATTAGTCTAAATCTTAAGCTTACTCTCTTGCAGTCCCGCTGAAAAACGTTCCGCCCCTGATCTTTACATGGATCGATATGACTTATGTCGTTCATCAGTGTGTACTAAGTGTCATATTCTGGTACCGCCGAGTAGAGCCTATTTATAAATTAAATTTTTAAAACGTACCAGTTCCGACAAATACAGATATTTTTAAGTGTTTTGATTTTAATACACCAACTGTTTCAATGTTTGAGAAGGACGTGAAATATTGTGCTGGCAAACCATAGCACTAGCGTCCATTTTGGAACTGCGAACTTAGATATAAAATCTATTTCAAATCAATATTTGTTCTTGCTACAAGCTTATAAATTACGCTTTCCAACAATCAACGACGCTTTATGATGTTTTGGTGTTACTGTACCAATGACTTGTTAATGCACGGAGTTAAAACCTATGCTGAATTCTGTTTTGAACGCGTTGTTATTGTCGTGTAAATTTAACGTTAAAATTGCTTGTTTTACTCTACAAAGCGAACAAATTTGTTAGAATTTAAAATTTCAAATTTCTAGACAACACCACCCACATAGACAAATGATTATTTTTGTTTTGAACGCGATATTGAACCAAAATTTAGCCGTTCATTGGAAGCATTCTAATACTGTGACTCTTAAAACTTTAAATTTCTACAATATTTGCACAAGTCGGCATGTTATATACAATTACGTAACAAAATACTACGAATTTGTTCGGCCTAAAATGACACTTCAAACAAAATTTTTATAAAGCCTTTGCCAGCGATTTACACACGATTGCATTTACAATATTTACTGGGCTGTGTCGTTTTGGACTCATAGCTGCTGTTATTGCGCTTCTGCAACGCCTGTTGTTAACTGGGAGGTGCGATATAAATTTTAACATATTGTTTTGATGCTTGTATTTACGTAAACTTCGTTTGATATGATGATGCCGCCGTGTTCAATAACATTTTTTTCGTTTTTAGGCCTTAATAATGCAATTGTGTTTGATTTTAGACATCAACGACTGAAACTCTGCCGTTTGCCAAAAAAAGCCATTTTGTACTCCATATCCAGTTCATATATGGGTGTTCGGCCATAGAATAACGTGCTGAAGACTCAATTCTATGAATACAGTAGTTCGTAAATTGGCAAACGGTCGTTCATTTAGCGGCGTAGCTCAAACTGACGCTAAATGTTTTAAAAATGCCGCGATTCGGTGAAATACTTGCAGATTCGACTGCTTTCGGCGCTGTTAGGAGTGACGACGTCATTATAGTTGAACTGAGATGTGCCGAATTTTTAGGCTAAAATTGGTGTTTTCAGAAGGAATAATGTGTGATCATTTTTTGGGGTTGGGTCTGCATGGATATTACCTCGGCGGAAAGCGCCAGCCAACCTCGAACCGTCTTTAGAAAAACTGTCGATTCATCGCTGCGTTGGGTACCATCTGCATGGATTTATGCCGTAGGCATCAAGTTATCAAAATATACGCTAAATACGGTAAATGAAAATAAATTTGCAACACCAACACAATATTGAAATTTTACCTAATTTCTATTCAAAACAAAACGTGGGCCCAACAGAGGAGTGTGACCAAGTGAGGCTGTGACACCCAGGCCCATCAGGAATCACAACTACACGAGGGAGTGTCTGGGGGCGTAAATTTGAATAGACATTGAGAAAATTGGGGAACGAACGACGAGTTTTTTGGGGGCCCGGAAAACTACGGTTGGCGCTACACTTGTCGTGCAGCGACGTCCGTCACTATACGGTATCGTCCGTGAGTAATTCGCGTACTATGCCGCGCGGTGACGGACGGCGCTGGACGTTATCACAAGTGCTGAATCCCCTGTAACGTTAGCAAACGGGTAGCGTTATATATACTTGATGTCCGGACACACAGCGCCGACCGCTCACGCATAGTGCCGGACGGGTGTCGGACAACGTCATCAAAAGTATAGCGCAATTCTAAGAATAAAATCTGTGATCGTAAACGCCCGTACGAGAGGTAGCAACGAGCTTCCAGTAGCATTTGTTGTTTGGCACTGATGCTATAAGCTCCAAAATATAGAGTAACATAGTGAAAAAAATTTCTGTGAATATGAACGTTTACTAATAGCTTGTTTTGAATGAAAGTTTGAAAATATTTTGCTCAATTCATCATACCGAACCAGCTTAGCTTGTTTGTTTTGGCACCCGCTTGCGTCGAAAAGTTGTTTTCGCAAACAGCAAATATTAGCGCAAAATTTTACGATCATTAACACTTGTAGAAGCGTAAAAATTGAGGTGCATACGCCATTTTTCTGCAAAACTTTTAGAAATCCCAGTGGACATATTTTACGTTTCTCAATCGTGTTGGCAGAATAATAAAACGTATTCGAAATTTATATACACTTCAATATTCGTTTTCCGTTTCCGTTTTCGTGTTATTTTTACTATCCGTTTACACCCTTATGCCGACAGTTAATATAACTGAACATCAGCGTCCAAAAATTGTTTTCAGTATCGAACTTTTAAAACTACAGTGCAAATGCTTGTTAAGCTGTTTTAATGTTTTACTTTGATATTTCAAACATTTATTTTGTTCCGTTATCGAAGTTAGCTTAGACAGACCAATCATAAAAGATGTCTGAATCGTGAAATTTTTCCATTAAGAAAATTTTTCGTGATAAAATGCTAGGGTCTAATGTCTTTTCTTTTCAATTTTTTCCATAAGAAAATTGTTTGGTGACAAAATGAAAAGATTCCCTTTTACCTTACAGTTTTTGCGTTTCATAACACTGGCCAATCCGCCCTCCGTCAGAATTTTTTTCGGATCTGCGTCTGAGCTCGGATTACTGTTCAATTATAGGCAAAGATTTTTGTCAGTATGAAATTTACCGAAACACACGATTTGAAACGTATTAATTTTTTGAAACAAATTCGCTATCGAAACAGCAGAGACGAAAGTTTTCGTTAACATGACCCCTCAACCTCAAATCAACAGCTAGTATGATTTGTTTATCTTAGACCATCAGGGTTGTAGCAGGCCAAATCACAAGCTTAGAGATATCTCACGTAGCTTCATCAGGGTATTTCCGTGGTTGTCGATGTTAGCGTTCTCATCTGCTATATTTGCACGAATTTTGGCTGTAGGAGCTTTGCAGGATCATCTTGTTTTTGGCGTTTTACAACACGGATCACCTATCACTAAAGCCACGAGCGGTTGTTTGTTTTGGCGGATTCAGCAGCTTCTCGACGACACAAGCTTGTGGATACATAACGTGTCATGTGCAGTGACTCTGAACGTGTCGATAAGATGTCAAACATTCCAACTTAAATATAAATATCCGAGGATAGACGGCGTCCTCACTTTTTGGCCAAACATATGAGAAATTCTACCTTTTTGGCCATGCCTAGATGACATCCTAACTTTTCAACTTTCCGCAATGAACGACGAATTTTGAAAATTTTACACCAGCACCTTTAACGATGTATCTCATCTGTTGACCGCTCATCTATCTAAGCATTCATGGAATAACAGCGATATATATTCATACTGTCTAAAAACTTAAACTTAAATTATATAGCTTAACTAAACTTGAATATCAGTTTAAGTAAAACTTATATGGCTGGACGGACTAACAAAACTAGAATTTTAACTTTTACTTAAAATAACGTGTTTTTAAGTTTAACACGAGATTAAGTAAACCTATTTTTATATTAAGTAACAAGTGCAGCCGTGTTTCTAAGAGTTCAATAACTTTAACTTAAACTGAAAACATGTAAGATTTTAAATTAGATTAAGCGTAAACCTACCTGTTAGTTTAGTTAATCTAAAACGTTACTTTAATACTGGTGGATTAGCTTAAGCTTAAATCAAGTTAGTTTAAGCTTTTAGAGAGTATATATGTATATCTGGTATTTTTGTTGAAACTTAGCACTGCTTGTTTAATATTTCACAAGTGTTTTCAATTTTCATTGTTGTTATTAACAGTCAAGGAAGTGGCATCTCAAAGCTAACAGTAATTGAAAAAACATTTCGAGAGCTGAAAGACAACTGAAAAAACCGACTTTTTTCAGAATTTATAAACTCAATTTACTGCTGTATTTACACTATTGATTTAATTTATATTGATTAAATTTATAATACAGAACGCTATTTGAAAACAAAATGCTAATTGTCTCACGGTTTATTTGTTTCATATTTTGCATTGTATTGTGTAGCGAATTAAGGTACCTGATCTATTAAATTATTAAAGCTGAAACATCCATGTAAAATGAAATTTGCATGTACTTCAGCGAGTTTGTGCAACAAATTTCATGTAAACGGAGGGTAAAACCAAGGGAATATCATATGTTTTCTGCTTTTTTGATAAAAAATTTTGTAAATATCACAAAACAGCTTTTGAAAGTAGTTTACAAATGACAAAAAACGTAAATTGAACCGGAGCAATAATATTTAATGCTAAAATATGAATTGTAACTTGGCAAACTGACTTCACAGATGCATTTGTGTGCTCAAAATAGTAAATTTAAAAATTCAATTAATATGTGCGAACACCTTTTTTTGTAGCTTTAGCATTATATTTCGGTTGACATCTGATTTTTTCGTAAGGCTTCAGTAGTTCCCATTTTAATTAAGTGAACCACACTTTAGTGATATTATCATGCGTCGAAAAACACTCTTTTTATACGAGTGTGCAACTGAGTACATTCTAGTGTATATACAAAAGAATGTACCCAGTTCACGTTGCGTTTTTGGTATTTGATCGAACCTTGACATTGCACGTTTACGCTTCAAAAATGCCCAGCTTAGTTTAATTTAAAGGTAGTGAATGTGATAGTGAACACGCTTCTAAATAAGGGACAGCTGTAGAAGAATAAAATATTACAAAAAATAAAGAAAATATAAACATTTGATGTTCTTGGTCTTTGAACGAATCTGTGGCAATTGAATGCTTACTGATTTACCGTAACACTTTTCAAGTGTCATAAATAAAACACAATTTCACAGATTTCAAGTAATGCCTCTGAATAGAAAAATTGCGTTTCAAATATTGCGTTTGAAAACAACTTCTGCCAATGAAAACGGGTTCGCTTTCCACAAAATTGCTCGAACGCCCGCAATTCTAATTTACCATTTGAATTTCTGTTGCAGCTCTAAACTGTATATTTACGGTTTTTTCTAAACGCGAAAAGTGATTTGTATTTTTTATATGGAAATGAAAATATTAAAAACAACGTTCGTTTAGCTTCCTTTTAATGTTTTTCAGCCTTGCGCAGAATGGTGCAACGTCGGCTATGCAGATTGTCACTGTTTCAACAATGTTACAAAGTGAAGTTGACGTGTCAACAACACAAGTTGACTTGGAAATCACCACTAGCGCTGTGTAAGTTACTCTAGTGGCCAGAATAAGACGGACGTCACCATTTTGAGTCCCAATCAATACGAGTCCGTATCTATAATAAGAGTCCGTGAGCGGATAGAGTACCGTAAACCCTGATTAGGGTCCATAAATGTTAATCATCTGAAGCTGTTATTGCATAATTGACTCCAGCACTAAATACATCGAGTTCGAAATTTTTAAAGCATACTTAGTTTTGAAAACACATTATCGGATTTATATCAGCAACGAAGGGCGGGATAAAAACAAATAACATTCCGTAACCGAATAACAGCGGTGTACCCTCTGGAGAGGCCAAATAAATATCAGTCCCCATCTTATTCGTGTCACTACAGTACATGCTTGAAAAGGTTCGCCGCATACGAACAATTATTTATTTTATCAGTTCAGGCCCGTAGCTCTCAACCTGCTGGGGGGGGGGGGGCAAAACAAATTTAGATAGGACATGCGGATAAAGTTCGAAACTTACAACAGGAGGTAAAATTTTTCTTAGGGGGTATTGTATTTTGAGGTTCAGCACAACTGGTTTCCCTCTGGCTACGGGCCCGTGCTAGGGGCGCAGCAGCTGGTGCTGGTTCGGTCGGTTTTCCCGTTTTTAGGCCAAATTTTTTTAAAACAATCAAACGATAGAGAATATAGTTTTATGTAAAAGCAGTGACGTCTCTCCCTCATAAATTTCTAAAATTGAATTTGGCTTGTTCTTCGCTTCGATCACGAGATATCGACAACAATTATAAATTGGTGCCCTGCATACTATGTCTGAACCATCCTCAGTGTTTGGATTGGCTGCTGCGCCCTGATTTTAGAAATTTGTCAAATAAACGTAATCCCTGAACCATTCCCAAACCAACAAGAAAGTGCGTCCGAATTTTAACATCCATCTCGACTTCAATTTCATTCTCTAGGGACCAGTTTTTAAAAAACACAAATTTTGAATTAAATAAATAATTCTGAGTATTTTCAGCGACGCTTCAAATATGTCAACAGCGCAACCGGAAGACACACGTGAGTTTTTAATACGGGTGGCGGTATTACCTGCATAAACGGTCCATGTTGTTGCTATGAGGAAGTCAACCGTTTTTTGCCGTGAGAATCCATTTAATAGAGTAAAGTTTAAGTTTTAAACTATTTTTCTGTTTAGGCTTACGAATATGCTTATATGACTGTGACGCACATCAGAGTAACATGGGTCAAAATTAAGTAGGTTCACAATGCACAAAAAATGAACCAAGTGATGTTTCTACTGACCACCACTCAATAACTTAATTATAACATTGTCACGTGTGTTGATTAATCAGCTCAACTCAACTTACAGTGCACCCGTATAGAGGCAGCGTAACAGCTACAACGATAAATTATTGGAACGGTTATTTTAGTACATCGCATGACTTATTTTACAGAAACGCTAAATCAATCCCCATCAGATGTGTTTGTAACTGGTGATGGGGCAGAGATGACCGATGCTGAGATACCCGAAACAACATTCGACATTGGGTAAGAATATTTTAAAATTTACTCGTTAAATATCACTAACAAAAATCGATAAAATTTAAAGTTTTTAGCAATAAACACAGCTTTGATTTTTGCTTGCTCCATTTTTTACAATTTATGGAAATACGAAACATAAGTAACAAAAATAGTTAATAGCTTAGGTTTACTCCATTGCCGTCGGACAGGTAACCACTTCGCCCCTGATTTTTAGGCCAGAGTATATATTATTCACTATGATGCTTTTTTCACTTCCGGTGGTTCTCTACGTAGCGTATCCAGTATAGAGTGATAAAAAAATGACTTTTTTATCAGTGAGACAGTCTTTTTAGTAGTTTTATTATTTATTGTTTCGATGTTTCAGCGATGCGGCTGAATCAGACTCAACTACAATGGATGACTTAGACGAAGACGTTGTTGAAACAACGATGGGTATGATGAATGATGCATAAGTAATCATGACATAGAGAGACTGATAACGACTAATTTATTTCAGGCAGCGTATAAATGGACAGTAAAAATAACCGGAAAAGTGAACAAAATAACGGAAATGAAAACGGAAAACGAACATAGAAGTATAAAGGTTTCAAAACTGTTCTATTTTTCTGTCAACACAATTGAGGCATGCAAATATTCACGGGCGTTTTTCAAATTTTAAGGAAAGAATAGCGGAAGCACCGAAATTTAAATATTTTGACTGAATTTCGTATTTTGATATCGAACAGCTGCAGTACATCTGTAATAAAACTTGTGAGGTATAAACGTGACTTATAACTCATTTCGAACGTGAAGATTACAAAATTTCTGTTATTTCTATAACGGAAACAGAAACAGAAACGACATCTGAAACGAGAACGGATATCCGGTGTACACAATGATCTTAGTGGGTTTTTTTGTTTATTTCCTTCAGCCGGCACACAAATTGCGTCGAATGACAAAAAATATCTGTTCCAAAGATATGACTTTAATAAATCATGAAAAAATCGTTTTTTTTCAAGAAATCATATTTTTAAGTAGTGAATGATCAGAGGAGGGCAGTAGAAGCTGAAACATGCAAAGAATTTTCAATCTCAGTCTACTTTGGGCAAATGTGGGTTGAGAGTTTAAATAATTGAAAAATACTACTTAAAAGAATAATTCAGCTTTAAATAGTAAACATTGCGGTTGGAATAATGTCAAAAAATAGTTTATATCGCTGCGAAAATAGCGTTTAGTCAAACGATAGAAAGCCTGTATGTAATAGCATTTTGCAAAATAAAGCTGTTGAACTCAACGTTTCTCCGCTCTACAAAAAACATTTTGGAAGGCATTTGAAACACAGATAACGGTCAAATTAGCATTTTTTGGCACAATATTTTGTGCACTTCAGATATCGAAGGCGTGACGACAGTAGACAGTATGGAGGACAGCACGGAATTTTCTGGTCAGGACGGCGAAACATCAGAAGCCGAGATTGCAACTATGGTGGAAGACGAAGACGAAGCAAGCGAACTTGAAGCTTCGGAAGTTGAAGAAACTCAAACACAGCCAGAACTTGACGATTCCTCTGCAGATAGTCAAGAAGAAACACGAATAACGGTAATGGAAACATTCGGTTTTAGCGATGACGATATTTCAACGATAGTCGATGATGATGATGATGATGACGTAGACGCAACTCAATCCGAGGCTGAAGAAGTTTTGAGTTCGGACAGTGGAGAATTGGGATCACAAGAGGTCTCTGATAGCGATTCATTTGAAGATTCTAATGAAGTGGCAACGACCCAACTGATGGAAACATCAGAAGAAGATAGTTTCGGCGATGAAGATAGTGCAACCGTAGTCGATGTCGACGAAATAGCGACACAAACAGAAATAACAGAAGGATTTAGTGAAGATGATGATGATAAATCAACGGATGAAGAAAAAACATCTGAAAGTCAACCAGAAACCTCGCGAATTGAGGATATCGATCTTGATACAACGCATGACGATGAAGAAATTACAGATACGACCATAGCGCTAGAAGAAAGTACAACTGAAACCGATGCCGATGAGACTGCAACAGTTGACGACGGTGAAGGCGACGATGAAACTCCAATGGCAACCACGGAAATGCCTGAAGCTCGCGATACAACAATTCATGACGATGGTATAGAGGAGGCAGCAGAAACAACTGAGACTCACAAAGAAGAAGAAACAAGTGTAGATGCAACAGAAGAATCAACTTCGCCGAGCGGCACAACACCAGTGTTCGGCGATGACGATACTACAACGGAGGAAGACGCAAAAGCAACAACTGCGACTAGTACAACAGTAACAACGGAAGTAACAACAACTGAAACCGACGGATTCCTCGGCGATGACGATACTACAACTCGTGGCAGCAGCGATAAAGAAACCACAAAGGGCGCAGATACTACTACACAAGCAACAAAAGAACAAAAAACCACTCAAGCTGCAACAAGCGACAACGACAAGGCAACAACAACACCGGCGTCTGAAACCACAAGACAAGCAACGACCAGCGCAGAGAAAACGACAGCACCGAGCGCCAGTGATGATTCGGGCACAACAGAAACTACAAGCACTGCAGCGGACGTTAGAACTAAAGCCCAAACAACACAGCCGTCCGTATCAGAAACTGAATCTGATTTAGACGACGGCTCTTCTGAACCACAGGGCGATTCAACAAAAGGTATAATCGTGTGACTAACAGTCAAGTTGCAAAAAAATAATTTGTCGCGTCCGTATCTAAAGGGAGCTTTGATGGGTGTCAACTTTTCAAGAAAAGTTTTGCCTCCCCCCAGTAGGAATGTTTTTGCCCTGCTTGTATTTGACTTGTTAGTTAAGATTTCAGTTAGTCAGCGTTAATCGAACTCGCGGCCATTGGATGCCCATGGTGAGCTCGTCTCTCCAGAAAAACTGCGGCAGCAACTCCTAATATTTTTATTTCGCTTGTAAATCATCTGAGATCGTTGCATGCCCCCTTTTAAAAATTTTAGTCGTCTCTATTCATGTTGACCTTGCTATGGGCTTGACTAGCATTTATCGGGTTGTCAATGTTTTTGTCATACTACACCGTTATGCATTGACAAAGTTCTTTTATTTAAAAAATGTTGCTGTTCAATGAAGGTAAACGGAACAATCCGGCGTTGACCCGTAAAATTTATACCTAATTTTGAATTTGTCACTTTTCGTTGGGTCTTAAATTGTAATTTTTATTACAAACTATCATGATGCTGGTGTTAAAAACGTTTGAAAATGCAAACAAACCTCGACGTACGTACTTGTTCAATAAACTGACACCATTTTTAGAAGTCTTCACTATGTCACTAAATTTAGCTAAAATATGGTTTTTTAGAATCTACAACTCCAGTTCCAACTACACTGCCGTAAGTGACTTATATATGATCATTAATAACCACAGATATTGGCGTATGCTGGCGTTTAGATGAAGGTTTAGACTTAGGAATGTAATTAATTCGTTTTGAAAGCAACTTAAAAAACTACCAACTCAAACAGAAATTGCACAAATCAAACGAAATATGTGAGCGAGAATATTTTATCATTTCTTGTTGCACTCATGTACCTCTTAAGTGTATTATTAATACACTATTGAAACGTTTTTTGGCTTTTGGTACGAACTACAAAATATTACAGAGGCGGTTCGAATCCGAGCGAAATTCCCGTATCAGCACTATGTGACGCACTCAACGAAAACAGCCAAGTGACACCAACCGCAGAACAAATTGAAAGCACACGTAGCGTTACGAACAGTACAATGGCATCTTCGGTTCAGATTGCAAACAATTCGATGAGAATGGAATCAAAAGCTAAAGAGCGGCTGGGTGGTCAACTTGAAGCATTCTTTACTGGCATGAGCGAACGATTTTTTCAAGATGCGTAAGTTTAATAGACACATCAACTGTTTTCGGTCATAAGTTGAACGGCAACTTAAGCACAAACTGTATACGCAAAATTATACTGATTGCGCAGTGCGTAATTAAATCACTACGTGCATACTCGGTACAAAATCTCAACAAGACGTGAGAATCCCTTTGTCGCACGTTGGACTCGAGTGTGTAGCATCTTTAGCTGAATGATAAATATAAACAACTATCGCGTGTGAGTCTAGAATTTGTATCCTAACTTGAAAGTATGCCTGAGATAAAATAGAAAATGTTCATGTGAGAAGTAACTGCCACCCTGGTTACGCCACTTTTAGACGTCGGCGACGGGCGGGGGGGGGGGGGGCTCGCGAAGCATAGCCTGGTCTCTGAGTATAAGCCACAGAGACTAAAAAGTTTAAGCCTTAGGCTTAATGTTATGCTCCTGTTTAGGCTTAGATATAAACTCAGGCTTAGTATACAAGCTCGTATTACAATTAACATGGGTCAGCTCTTAGATAGGCTCCTGTGGCACATCCCTAATAGTACAGTGCGAAAATAGTAAAGTTTATACGATGGTGTTAATGAAATTTGAGCATTCTATTAACTCTTAATCTTATAGAGTATACTGTGAGCAACTAAATACAATATTCGAGCAACACAGACTCTGTGAGCAGCGTTTAACAATTCTATCATAAATACACTGTACAAAATCTCTACAAGACGTCAGAACGCCTTTGAGCTCGAGCGTCAAGCTCCTATAGCTCAGTGGTCATCGTCAGCGCCTCCCACCCGAGAGACTGGGAATCGAATCTTACCTTATAATTAAATATCATATGAAATTAGAAAATATTGATGTGAGAAAGGGTTGTCTTCACATTGTTCAAACCTTCAAACTCAACATAGTCTTGAGTTTAATGACACGGAAGCCGATTGCCGTTCAATTGAGCTTACGAAAATTTGAATCCATCAATGCGATGGTTAATGTAATTAGGCGAACTTTGTTGACTGCTTTTAGAGACAAGATCGACGACGCTGCGTATCCATTTTTGCTCGGAGCAGCGTTCGGATATCGCGACCAAGTCGCTGTTAAAATGGTTCGACGAAGTGTGTTCGAGCGACGAGAGCTAAAAAGTCACAAACGCGAATTGAAACAATCACGTCGGCAAATATTTTCAGAAGGCTTTGGTGCGTTCGGGCGTCGGCGAAGACGTCGTGATTCTGATCCTGCATCTTATCGTTTGTAAGTAAATTAATAGACTTATGATTAATTTCTCTACATTTACGGTTTTATGACTTGAGCTCAGCTGTACAGTTTTAGGCTTATCCTTGACGTTCGAGTAGGTTTAGAGGCATAGGTTTAGGCTGAACGTTACGCAATTGTCACATCATTGGACTAAAGTTGGATATCGTTTTTGATAGCAGGGGCCGTGGAACATCTTGCAAATTGCGGGACGGTCATGTAACGAAAAAACGGCCGTAGCCGATCTTGAGTTTTAAAAATGCGGCAGCGATAGTACCGCTAGGCGAACCCCGACGCCAGCTCAACATTCTACCGCGGCCAAAACAATTTTGGAACAGGCATGCGGTAGATTTCTCAAGAGTTACAAGCGTGACACAACTTTTTTTGGCATGGGTGGGGGCAAAAATGTTCCGTACGGAACTGAGCCCGCACCCTTTCAGAAATTTTAAATGATGGAGGCGGTGTGATAAACAATAGTGAAAAAAGCTAGCGAGCGAATTGAGCGACAAGCCAGACGCAATTTTAGCACTAAATTTAGGACGAAGTTTGGTTTTTGGTACCTGGTTGGGGTCAGGCCTCGGGGGGGGCCATGAAACCAAAATTTTTTATTAAACTTATGCGCTATAATTGTGTTTGTTATTTGACTTATTTCGCTCGCAAGCTTTCGTCACTATTAATATATATCGCACCAAACGCAAGTCAAATATTTCTAAATCCATCACCGGCTGACAGAGAATACCTACTTGACTGTATAATTTGATAGTAGTAAAAACACAAACGAACATACATACATATAAACGTACATATATACATACGCACCCTGAACTACGAAGCGATTTCATTTTTAGCCAAAAAATGTTCTATTTCAGATCTGCTTCAGTCGCCGGGTGTGAATCAGTAACTGGCGATTTAATGGGTGATATCGGTATTTCAACCGAACTGTTCAACGATCGTAAGTCACTGATCCAATCAGCGGCACGATTCTCAGTGGAACTTGCGGCCAATCTCGACAAACTCGCTAGTACTGTTCGGCAACGATTTGAAAGCGATCTGGCTGAGTTGTACGAAAACTTAGTCAAAATGTCTGAGTAAGGATGGCGTTACAGGTCGTGCTCGATCTGAGCCACTATAAACGATCGTTTTGTATTTATTTTGGTATTTTTAGATTGTGCAAATACAATTTATTTATATTCTCGCCACTTTTAAGCGTTTTCACTGTCAAATTTAAATCGGATTTTATAACGGCGGACAAAAAAAAACATGACGAGAAACGATGAAAATGTCATTGTATATAATATATATGTTATGAAAAAACATTTTGCTTACGTTTGTTGCAAAAATCAATTTCGAAACCGACAGTAATTCATCATTTGATTATTTGGTCTATACAAGGCGACATGACCCCGTAGATAATCAAATTCACTCCGTACTCCCGCCCCCCCCCCCGCTTAGTCCAATAGAGTATCGTGCACTACATTCTATTCCTGTTGCCGATTAAACTAGTGCTAAGCATAAATCACGATAGCGCTTTAAGCTCAAACCAGTTAGCGAACCTATTGCGCTTACCACCGGACAGTTTACGATAATTAGCGATTCGGCCATAAGGCCAGGCTTAGAATTGCACTTAGTCTTTATTTATGTCCAAGAGTTGCGCTAAAACTGTAACTGAAGCCAATTGTCCTCCACTAAAACTTAATTATAATTAATATTAACTTTTATAATTGGCTTATTACAATCTGAACTAACCAATTAATGAATTTGTTTGAGTGAATCTAATGTTATTGTTGTTGTTGTTGTTGTTATTTTAGAACCATGGGCAACACATTCCAAGACGAAGCGTAAGTTTAACAGATTAAAAATAGTTTTCCAATTGTGAACCGTCATCAAATTTTATTGACCGGTTAAGGCCCAAGTATAGAACAGGGCCGGATCGTTTTCCGGAGGCGGTATAATGGAGTCAGTTTAAGATTTAGACTAATCTTTTTGCTTAGGCTTAAGCTTAGGAATAGGTTCATCGATACGCTTTGGCTTAGGCTTAGCTTAGGCTTAGGTGTAGAAATATGCTTATACTACTGTTCCGGCCCTGTTCTATACATGTGCCGCGTTTAATATATATCAGATGCTTATATAGAACACGTTGAACTATTCATTTCTCGTACCCTGTGTGGCGGACCCAGGATTAGAGAGCTCTAACATAAAAATATCTAGTACACTATAAATGCCAATGAGTTGATTAATCAATCAAAGAGAGAATTAGTTTTTTGCTGGCTATTTCTGACTTAATAACAGTAAATATTAGCTTACTCTGAACTTATTTAATTCCCGGCTAGTTGATTAATTAACTGAAAATGGGTTCTTTCAATTCAGAATTCTGAGTTCTGAAAGTCCTAATTCGCAACAATGGCTTCTGAGTGGATTCAACTCATTCTGAGTTAAAATTCATTCACTGCAATTTACGGAGCAGATACTTTTGTTCATGTTACAAATTTGTCACATTATGACGGGAATTCAGCGCGACAATGCTATCAGCGTTTCAGTTGCGTACAAATCTTGTATCCTTGTTTCAAAATGAGATAGTAACTTTAGTTTCTGTGTCGTTTGTTAGTCAAAATGGCCATGTTATCTTCCAGCTCAGTCTCATATGTATATACATGTGATCGTTTACATTTATATTTCAGAAGTGGAACCGCAACTGTGTAAGTTTAATTCAAAACATTAACATTAGATTTAGTCTAGCCACATTTGACCGCAGGCTTTGAATCGGCTCTGTAACCTGGATATTATGAGCCCTGCAAACAGGAATTGATGGTGCAGGTGCATGATTTAAGGGGATGTTGGTACAGTTCTGGTAATGAACAATTTTTTCAGTGGCATAGAAAAATTTTTGGCTGTCGAGGGCGAACATGTCTGTGCCGTAGAGCGAGGCACTCTGTCGTCCCGATTCTGTGTAATTGCGGATTCTGATTTGATGCTAAAATATACACTGTTCTAAATCGACTAATGCTGCAATTAAATATAATAGCTCTATTCACCCTGCTGAACGGATATTTTAGCAATCTACAATAATAACTTGCTTACTTCAGGCTATTTTCTTTTATTTTTATTGGTTGAAATCCACAGATTTTTTTGTTTAACAGCCATTGGCCAGACTTTTTAGTTAACGGATTCACTTGGGTGCCAGCGTTTCCCTTAAGCGATTTTTTGTTTTTGTATATAATTATAAAAGAAAATACTTAATTTCTCTTGCAACTTTGTGAAAATTTTTGGTAATTTTCCTATTAATAACGTTTAACGACTATAAATATATGTTCACAGCTTACGCTAAACTGGACAGGACGCAGTTTTAAACTGGCAAAAGAAACTTAACTAAAGGCAACAAACAACCTTTAGCTTTGTGGCAGCCTGAAACGGCTTTTCTGGATGTCAAATAATTCAAGCCATCCTTAGGCAGTAAAGTGTGTATCTAAATCGCCGATCAGCTCAGAAGTGTAGAGTCGCATTTTTTGACGAAGAATCAAATTCTAATTATCTTCGACGTTTACGACGAGAAAAATGCAGAAAAAGCTCATAAGGGGTTTAGCTTTTGGGAAACAGGTGGCAAACTGAGAAACTTGAAGATTGTGACAGGTTTAAAGCTTAGGTTACGACTTAACTTTAAGTATAAAGGTTTAGGCTTAGGCTTAGACGGCGGTCCAGGCTTAAGATTAGACGCTTGTTTGCATATGCTGCTTACACTTTAGAGGCTTATGTTTTAGCTTTCGCTTAGATTTAAATTCGTGTCAGGCATAGGGTAAAGGTTAAGATTTTGAGCAAAGCTTTATAACTAGCATGGGCCAAAAACTGTAGCAGCGATTGTTTCAAAAGTCAGTTTGGTTTCGCGTTTTCGTTTATAGTACCGATGCCCATGCGGAGCGTGCAACGTTCAATTTTGCGAAAGCGCTTCCATCTCGAATACAAATGGCGATCAAACTTCAAAATCCTCTGTTGACAGTAAGCGAAAAGGTTGATCGCGTTGTATTTCGGTCAGAACTGAGGTCAGAGCGTCGTATATTGAAACGAAAAGATCGAGAATTCCGACGACATTCAAAAAATCGAAATTGAGATCAATCAGATCGAAAAAAAGTTCAAAAAAACTCGCTCTGTTTATTTAGAATTTAAACTCGCATCCAAAGACGGCCAGCGAAGTGGCCTAAGTCCCTTCCATAAAACATTGAAACGTCCTTGAAATGGTTCAACCATCAATGCGAAACCTTTAAGTGTGGATCAAGTAAATTTTTAGCACTGACACTACTATGCTGAGTTAGCTACGTGTCCGCTATAAAAATTGCGTTCTATTTTGTTTGACTAGGCTAAAGGGATTGCGGTCTAGGTTTAGGTTAATGCTAAGCTTAGACTTTGTACGCAGGTCCGTTACTTAATATTAACAGATGCTAGGTTTTCAAATTATAAAAACAAAATGTACTGTGGCGTTTTTTCGGTCGTATATTAAACAAACTCGAAACGAATTTACAGCCATTGGCTTGGACATTTTTTGCCAAAAATACTTCGGCTTAAACTCACACTCAGGCGTATTAAGCCTTAAGATTTTTTTCTGCTTATGGTTCGTTTTATCTGAAATTAATTTGATGAATCACGGAAATGTTTGAAACTTTCAATTGACAATAAACGTGCAATAGTTGAGTTGCGGCGTATGTGTGTATGTATATATACATATATATAAACCGCCTAAAATTACGTAACCAAATTTTTCAGTGTTCCAAGTCTGAATTGCTTACTGTTGGGGTTTGGGAGGCAACAGCTTCCAATCCTGCTTTTAGGTCGGTCTACTGAACTTGTCGGGGTTCGGGTGGTAGCCCCTGATAACCGGATTAGACAAAAGTTTTCTATGTGTGCAGGATGATAGCGTACAAATTCAAGGAAGTTTATATTTATTCTAAATTTTTGAACAACAAACAATGAAATGTTTCATATTTCATCGCAATTTAAAACAATTTCAAAATTAAAACTAATTAAAATTAGATACTTTTCGTTTTTAATATTCCTTGAGTTATACTATATATATATTCATAAATTTCAATTCAAATACTCCCTAATACATGTCTGTCACCACAGAACCGACTGTCTGATCTGTGTCAAAACACGTCCCGTTTGTCCTAACTGTATCCCACTGTCTCCAACGGCTTATGTATAGAATAAGGATTCCCCAATGTCCAAGGTGGTAAATCTATAGCCAGCAGTGCAGCACAGGCAAGGACGGATCTTCGGGGAACCCGGAATCGATCCCACCCTCAGACCACAACGAAATTATAACTTTTCACAATTGAGTACAAAGGCCACATTTGACTTTTTGCTCCTGAGCTTTTATTAGGGTTTCCACTATTTCTGACTTATAATAGCCTAAACCTTTTGGGTATATATGTCAAACTTTTTGCTCGCTTCGCTCGCTAAACTAATTCTACGTAGGCGAGCAAGGGCTGACTACTCCAGGCGTTGAACGACAAAGTCAATTTTAAAAACTGCCCAGAAACCAAAAGTTATTCACAAGTTTAAATGTAAAACATGCGCTCGCGTCTCGTTCGCGAATTTTTTATGTTGGTACAAAATGTAGCGTATGATTGGTCCAAATCAACACGGCATACTTATGATTGGACCAAATCAACACGGCATACTTATGATTGGACCAAATCAACACGGCATACTTATAATTGGACCAAATCAACACGGCATACTTATGATTGGACCAAATCAACACGGCATACTTATAATTGGACCAAATCAACACGGCATACTTATGATTGTACCAAATCAACACCGCATACTTATGATTGGACCAAATCAACACGGCATACTTATGATTGGACCAAATCAACACCGCATACTTATGATTGGACCAAATCAACACGGCATACTTATGATTGGACCAAATCAACACCGCATTCTTATGACTGGACCAAATGAACACCGCATACTTGTGATTGAACCAAATCAACACAGCATACTTATGATTGGGCCAAATCAACACGGCATACTTATGATTGGACCAAATCAACACCGCATACTTATGATTGTACAAATCGGAGCTATTTTTAATCTGCAATTCCATTTGATCCAAATGCGAAGTTTATTCAAAATGTGCCTGAATTTTCGCTAGTTTCGCTCACGAACTTTCATCTATACGCACGGGTTCAAAACGTTTTTCCGCTAACAGCGCCCATGCTTATCCATAAGCCGAAGTTTGCACTTACCGTTTGGGAGCAGGTGTCGAAGTAACAGTTTTAAGGTTTTTGTACTTTTTGGGATCCCATTTCGCAGGTCAGAGGGGTGGTCTCGGATACCCTAAAGGCCGCAGCGACATATATCAAAAATCTAACCTCGGATCTTCCAACCAGAAAATCCTGGCTTCGTCTCACCGTCCCTGAACACAGGCACTCTTGTTTGGCGGCTACGGGTTCCATGTTTTGTAGAGAAAATCACAAGGCTATAATTTCGTTGAAAAATGAAAAATTGAAAAATTCAAAAGGTTTGGCTTGCATCGATTTGGTCGGAACTACCCGAACTATAGTTTGGGAAACAGGAAAAGTGGAAAATTCAAAAGCCTATCTTTTTCCCGGTTTGGCCAATGTTAGCTACCTTTAGATACGTGACAGTAGATTAAGGGTATTCCTAAACCTAAGCCTAAGCCTAAGCCTAAGCGTTGCAAAAGCGTATTCTTAAGCCTAAGACTAAGACTAAAAACTAAGACTAAGCCTATGCCTAAAGCTTACAACTAAACCTAAGCAAAAAATGTACCCACCAGAAACCGGGACGACTTTAAAAGTAACATGGGTCCCAGGTTTTATACTGAAAATTTGAAATACAATCTTTGTTTACGGGAAAACTGAAAAATGCAAAAGCCTATGTTTGGTAGGGACATCAAAACTGTAATGTATTTTACGTTCAAGCAGGGATGGGCACCGGAAAAATATCCACGGAAAAAGGTTTTTTCCGTTTTTTCTGAGGCATGGAAAAACGGAAAGCAACGTATAAACTTTTTGTTATAATCGCACTAAATATCTCGTAAAACAGCGATAAAACATCTCGAATGCCGTGAGAAATTGGTTTCTTGCCACGCTCCCATCACAGTAAGGCTGATTTTACTGGAGATTAGTGCTAAACCTTAATACAAAATTTTAGTTTTGAACCCTGTTGGGAGGCCCAGGCCAAAGTGCCCTTGTTGGATCAGCCAGTGGAAGGAATATGAGATACATTCCTTCTAAATTTCCCGAAAAACCAGAAAAACGCAAGTTTGCAGGCTTTCAGAATACGCAGTTTCAAGCTTGACACTCCTATCATCCCAATATTAAGACCTAGCTAATAAATATCATTGAGTTTGATGAAATGAATGCTTTTTGATCTGACAGCGCCGGTCTTACCGAGTGCGGCCCGCGCAAAAGAAAACTGTGTAGTTCCAAATGTGACAAATTCTATGTTCCCGTTTATTTTGTACCCGAGTGCTCAAGCACGAGCCCTTCTCGAAGTGCTAGTAGCTGGCCCGTACCATCGGGTGTTATCAATTGAAGCGTGGGGGTGCAAAGACCGCCCTAGCGTTACGAATTCATAGCTTACCAGTAGTTATCTGTACGCAAGGGCAACGATGAACTAAATACAACGGCACTGTACTGTCTCCTCTCGCCCCAACACTCTCTACGGTGCTGAAACGTATGCGATACAAATGGTTTCCTAGTCAAACCGGTATTCCAGTTAGATCTTTGCTACTGTATACTTTATTATGCAACTTCCACAATAACATGTGTACACCAGGTGACTTTTGAGGAGGTAGTGTCCTGGACATTGAAGTATTTTTGGCTTCAGCATCCTTCACACCGAAGCTTTTTGGCTTCAACGTCCAGGCTACTGAAGCCAAAAATGCTTTAGTGTCCTGGATGTTGAAGCCAAAAAGATTAATAATCTTAAAATGATTGCTATATTTATTTGTGATTTTGCTGTGTGTACTTGATGCATCATTTATTGCAGATATATATGCCGCTTTTAGTTCCGAACCTAACTTCTGATTAATATCATTTTTCATATGTCAATAAAAAAACTACAAATCCTGTTGGCAGATTTTTTGGTCTGCGGCAGCCTTAACTGGTGTATGCACCTTTTTAGGTATATGACAACTCTATAGTGTGTACAGTACCCTTATATTCATGCGTTATCAAATTTTGATGCTTAAAATAGTCATTTTGATTCTCCCAATGTTATTTTTTCAATAGACAAATCATCCATCAACGTTCGTGTGTAAATGTGGAAGCATTTAGTACATGATTTACAATTTATACGTTTTTTCGTTTTTCCGGAACAGACGGAAAAGACCGTTTTCCGCTCGATTCAATTTTCCCGCAAAAAACCAACCCCGCGTTCTAGTATGAAAACCACTTAGTGTACGGAGCTTAGGAAGTGCTGCAACCACACATTTTGTTTATGGTTCCTTGAATTTGCAAGGGGTTCAAGGCGGCGGCCGCCTGTTTGAATGAAAAATGAACAGTGCCGTTTGTATACCAGGTGTTTGAAGTTTCCACTTCTCTCGTTTTCAAAACCAAATTGACGCCTCAAATTTTTCGAACAAAAACGAAGGGGAATCATACAGACCTGGATTTTCTACTTTCCGGTTTTTCTAAATATACGTGCCTTTTCAATGTTATCTACCGATCCGAAGGAAAACATATGCGCTTGACTTTTCCAACTTTTCAAGTTTTCCGAACCGGACGGACACATTCCGATTTTCCTTCCAAGCCTACACAAAGCACCTTCCCACACCTGCTGAAAGATAATACGTATGCGTTTAATTTTTCTACTTTTCCCATTTTCCCAACTTTACTTACCTTTCCAATATTCGTTACCAAACCAAAAGAAACCGCCGTATGCGCTCAAATTTTCCACTCTTCCCGTTTTCCGAAGCAGTAGTGCCTTACCACGCCGTACCAAACAAATGGAAAACATCTGTGTCTAAATTTTCCACTTTTCCATTTCCCAATTTTCTAACGTTGCCTGCCTTTTCAATATTTCCCGCCAAACCAAGCGAAAACGTGTGCGCTTGAATTTTCCGTTGTTCCGTGTTACTAAACGAACGGAAATATTCCGATATTTCTCCTGAGCGAAACAAAACGCGTTTACCCGCCCCTGCCATAAAAGAAGATCCCAATTTCCAACCGGACCATACCATAAAATCGGAAGCCACCTGTTCTATACATTGGCCGTCTTAATTAAACTTACTCCAGCGGCGCCGGAAGCAAATTAATTTTAGCAGGGGCACAATGGTACTAAATGGTTGAAGGCTAAAGAGTGTTATTTCGACAAAATGACATTATTTTGCGAAAAAACTGTGACATACAACATGGTCAAGTAAAATGAGATATTCACTTTAACTCTACTGTATCGCGACAGCTTTTTCGCTTCTAATCACCACATAAAATACAATCGTTTGTAATCTATGCAGTGAACTCATCTTTAAAATGAATCACACTTCGCGTGCAGCGGGAAATTTTTTAATATTTTCAGCTAAAGTAGCTGAACAGCTTATATTTTAGGCAAAACATATACAATTTTCATAAGCTCCAACAAGGGGAGCTGGCACACGGCAGACCTCACTCCAAAACTGCTTTTATTACCGTTCCTGAATATTTCGTTTCGAATGAGTTATACTATCTTAAGTGAAATTGTAGGCCAGTGAGAGTAGCAAGGGAGAAAATTTGTTAGGATTTTAGCAACCAAGTGGTTATTTTAAGGTCTGTGTAGTTTTTGAAGCCATTAAAAGAATCACCGCAAGGTAGAAGAATGTCAAAAACTCGCGAGCGAAACGAGCGAGAAGCCTCACGCATTTAAAAACTTCAGCGGTCTTTGTTTCAACTAGTTCGGGTAGACGATGTTTGAGGGGTGGGCCCCAAACAGGTTGTATGGGGGGTGGCTGGTCTAGATCTGGACCTCAAATAAGTTTTTAACATTGAAAGCGTTGAAAAAGTTTGTTCTGTAGATGCAGTAGTTACTGGATTGACCAAATAAAGTTTAATCAGCCTGCAACTTTATCGTTCTACGTCAAACATATCCGCTATACTGATTAATTCCCAGCTTAACCCGGTATTTCTTTTGCGGTAATATATACGTTTTTCCAATTTAATATTCGATTTCTGTTTCCGTTATTTTGATATTAACGATCTGTGCCCGTTATTTGTGCTTTCCGTTTACACCCTGGTTTCGGCCCATGTGCTGAAGATGTCACTCCCAACATTCTAGGATATTACCCGAGAAATTGGAATTTTGGGAAATTGGGATATCACCCACGAAATTAGATTCTGCCGACGACAGGAAATTGTTATTTTTGGCGCAACCGTTTTCGCACGGTTTTTGGAAAATTTAATTTTGAGAACTTGGGATATTACCCGGGAAATTGGGATTTTAGGAATTGGAATATTACCCGGGAAATTGGGATTTTAGGAATTGGAATAATACCCAGGAAATAGGGATTTTGGAAAATTCGGACGTTCCCGTGAAAAGAGGACTTTGAGAAAATATGATTTTGGTAATCCCAACTTTACAGAAGGGGTAAAAGTGTCGGTTTGTACGAATTTAAACAGTAATTTTTATTTTACGTTGCTCATATCTTTTAATTGATACATATTGAGCTTTTTCGCTGAAAAAACTGGGTTACTGCAACGATACGCACTCCTGGGCACGCCCCTGGTCGGAGTGCACTGTATGTGATATTATCATTTTTAAGCTTTAGTTGCAGTGATGGGCATACGATATTTTTTCATATCCGAATTTTCGGCAATTCTCGCCGGATATTTATCCGAATATCCGGATATCCGAAATATACATGAGTCGTTTTACATTCCAAGAACATAGAATCACATTGAAATATATTACACTCAATCGTACAAACATCAATCAGCCCACGCTACTTTTAGCTGTGCCCCGCTTTTAAATAAAATCTTATCACAAAAAAATTTCGAAAAACTGTAAGGTAGGAACGTTACCGTTTAACACAAAAAAAATTATGGCGGGGCGGACGCCCCCTCCCCTTTCTCTGGATCCGCTAGTTTCCGTTTTCTCACTAGGCCGTAATAGAGTAGGCTTAAATTTTAGACTAACATTTTTGTTTGGGCTTAGGCTAAACTTTTTTACACTTGTGTTTAGCTGAAGATCTGCTGTGTGTACTATTGAAAATATTTCGCTTAAAATAACCAAAAGGTTGCTAAATGTTGAACAAATTGTCTCGCTTGCAAACGCTCGATAGCCTACAGGTTTTAACTTTAGATAACATAAGTCACCCGAAATAAAATAGGTATTCAAAAACGATAATAAAAAATTTTTTGGAGTGAGGTCTGCCGTACGCTGTTTCCCAATGTTGACGCATGTGAAGATTGTATTAGCTTTCACCTAAAATGTAAACTGTTCAGCTACTTTAGCAGAAAATGACAAAGAAAATTTAGCGCTGCGCGTGAAGTGTGTTTAGTTTAAAGATGCATTCACTCGCTAGATCCACCATTTTGCAACTTTTGTATGAAACTGTTTTTAGGAACAGTGTCTTCACCACAGCTATAAAACACGAGCGTACTCAGACAACCGCAGAGTAAACACTAAAAAATTCTAGATCAACCTCTATGTTGGGGTCCCAATCCTGGAGTTGAGAGGTAGCCCTCACACTATATGCTCCGGCGCTAGGATCACTCCCCCAGAAAGTAAAACAAACGCAGAAAAATTTTATTTGTACCAAAAAGAACTTTGACTAATCTCAGTTGAACGGTCGTATTCTTTCATAGTCAGTTTTATTGCAATTCATGGTTTGCGTGTGGATTCATTTACACGGTCCGCAATCTTTTAAACGAAAAGAAGTTCGTTACCAGTGACATTTTGGCCTTCCATTCTGAAATCCTGGATTCGCCACTGAGACATTGCTAACATTCGCTGTTGCTGGTGCAGCAACTACAGGATCAACCACAATGCCGCTGGATAATATAATGAACACGGCCGTAACAGTAGTATAAGCATATTCCTATTCCTAAGCATAGGTTTACAAATTTTTCTAACTTTAGCTTAAAATGTAAAACTTCTCTAAACTTGATGGAATACTGTACAATCCTTAGACAAAGGCGTGAAAAATTTTGCTCACAGAAATTCTAAATACTGTCGATATTTTGCAGTCCAGTGATGACAATGATGAGCGCACTGTAGTGACCCGAATAAGACTGGGTAATAAGAGGGGAATCTCCATTTTGAGTCCAAACAATAGGAGTCCGTATCCCTAATAAAAACCAGTAAACGGATAGAGTCCCTAAACCCTAATTTGAGTCCAGAAACGCCAATTGTTTCTAATTGTAGTGCATAAATGACTCCAGTACCAAATAAAGTTGAGTTCGAAACTTTAAAGCATAATTATGTTTTGAAAGTACATTCCTAAGTATAACTTTGCATTATCGTTCAAGCTTTTGATACAAGACAAATAAACGTTAAATTCAACGGATAGTTACAATACCGGATATATCCGTAATGAAGGGTGGCGTTGTGCGGTTCAAAAATAAATAACAGTTTGTATACCAGTCCCTCCGTCTTATTCGAGTCACTACAGTGAGTGGAAGATGTGTAAAAGGCCGAAGGCAAGTCGTTGACAGCATTAAAAAGCAAAACAAAATAAACCACAAAGTGAGTGGAGTAAGTAAAAACACCCGACCCAAACAAGTGCTAAGTAGAATGAAGTGACCAGAGAACAATTGGCAGCCCTGTTTGAAAAACTTCGAGTTGTACAGTCAGGAAAATATTCCCGAACCTTCCGGTTTCTCTTTCCTGATTGGGCCACGTATTCCAAAAATGTTTATACGTTGCACTTCTGTGTTACGTGGCAATGTCATTGCAAAACACGTAGCGCGTTTTGATTTGTTCTGTAATACGTGGCTATTTCCCAGTGAAACACGTAGCGCTGGTGGCACGATTATACACGTGGAACGTTACATGACTCCCTCCGTTTGAAGTGTACCGCTCATTCGGAACTCCGACGCTGGAAAATGCAAATCGCACTGTCTTCTTTGAATTTATAGATGTCCTTGAGTTCTCGGAAGCTATGACGTTTGATTTTAAGCTTTGCTTGATCGAGAGGCTGCGTTGATGTGATTGCTGAACAAAGGCCAATCGATTCGTCCCAAAGAATTTGACTGCTACGGAGTGTGGCGGCCTTCGACGATTTGCCAGTTCAGTATCATCTGGACAGATGATTAGCGCGGACCAGAGCGGCCAATTGGGTAACTTCGCTAGGACGACTTCGCCAGTCGTGTGGCGCTGCGAAGCATTGTTATCAATAGGTGTTACAACGATAGGTGTAGTATCCACTGTGGCATCTCGCAGCAATGATGGTTTGAGCCGGTCAAGGGTGACAGTGTCATCCGCGTTCGCTATCTTGAGCACTATTGTCTTGTCGCAGCGACACTTTACTTCGAAAGGCCCCGGAAGCGCGGTCGAAGAGCATCCTTGACAGTGTCAGCGAGAAGCCACACGTGCGCGAAGGTCTTCAGGAACGAACCACGGTGTTGTATATCGGCGTTCCGGAGAATTTAGACGGCTGATTGTGGCCTCAAGATTACGAACCAGATTCGAAGCGCTTTTATCGGTAGTCGTTGTTGCGGGCGCAAAGTAGCACACCGGTAAGTCAACGTTGGCATCGAATACCATCTGGCAGCGTGTGAAACCTTTGTCATTGAGGGCTGTCCGGATGCCCATCAGTACCAGCGGAAGAGACTGCATCCACGAACGTTTCATGCTGTGCGCGCGGAGTCCCGTTTTGAACGTACGATGGAACCGTTCCACGACGCCGTTCCCATGCCGGATGGTATGCGGCGGTGCGTCGACGCTCAATGCCCAAATATTCCAGGAGCGCGGATCAAAGTGCCGACTCGAATTGCGCGCCGCGGTCGGAGATGATTACGTAAGGAATCCCAAATCGACTGATCCAGCCCGAGACGTGTGCGGAGGCGATTGACTCAGTAGTAATGTCCGGTACCGAAATCGCTTCTGGCCGGCGGGTGAATCGGTCGATCACCGTTACGAGGTAGCGATTGCCGAGGGAAGGTGGGAATGGTCCGTTCAATGTCGATGTGAATTGTATGGAATCGACCAGGCGACGGAATCGTGCTAAC
The DNA here is from genome assembly GCA_030248215.1 of Enoplolaimus lenunculus. Taxonomy (NCBI): domain Eukaryota; kingdom Metazoa; phylum Nematoda; class Enoplea; order Enoplida; family Thoracostomopsidae; genus Enoplolaimus; species Enoplolaimus lenunculus. The sequence continues at coordinate 24,058 of JASANG010000871.1, read as the reverse complement.
GGGAGTCTTTGTATGACGCCCGATCTTGCTGCGCTGGCAGTCAAGGCATTCGCAACACCACTGTTTGATGTCACGGTTCATCCCGGGCCATATGTAGTTGCAGGCAACTTGATTGAGGGTTGCCCTTGATCCCGCGCGGCTGAGGCCGTGCGCGGCGTTAAAGATTTAGCGCCGTCATCTAGCCGGGACGTAGTGTCGAAGTTGCGGATTGGATGCGTCGCAGTGGATTGTCCCGCAATTGACCGTCAGTTGCTTCACAAAATGTTTTAAGGCCTTCTAGATGGCCGTTAGCTCGCAATCGAAGACTGATTTGCGCGATTCGATCGGAGAGAGCTTCTCCGAATAGAAGGCTAGTGGCTCCGTATTGCCATTGACCACTTGATTGAGGACTGCGCCTAGTGTGGCGCTAGAAGAGTCTGTGACCATCTATAGCCGACCGATTAGGTTGGGGAACGAGAGTTTCACAGCTGCAGCAACTGCTGATATGAGAGAGTTAAACGCCTGGTTAGGCTTAGGTTTAGGTATATGCTCGTTCTTACGCTAAGGCTTAGGCTTGGGCTCAGGCTTAGAAATAAGTTTATAATACTGTTCCGCCCCAGTTCTTTACATTGGCCTATATTTGGAATCCCTCTTGTTACCACCCTTCCTCTTATTCGGGTCACTACAGTATCCGGACAATAGCGTATTTGAATTATCCAGCTGCGTTTGTATCGATTCGCTTCTCTATTTAACCTTATACAGTTTTATTTTTAGGTTAACAGATATTCCTCGCTGCCTACTCAACTCTGCCACGTGTCAACAACAAATTCTGGTATATTGTATTTGAGCTTACAAACTTGTTTATTAATCCATAAGTTAGTTGTCAGTTTGACGCCGATGACGTCTAAGTTAGCATGTACAAGTTAACGTAATAGCCAATTTGAGGCGTGGAACTTGCATGGTTATTCACAAATGTGAACTAAATTGCTAGCTATGATTTTTTATGAATTACTTGCAGGTGCAAGTTTTTCAAACTTGCAAGCGCAAGTTGCAGCTTCAAGTTCTCGCAGCAAAAACTTGCACGTGTTAATAGGGCTTTACTTCATGCAGAATGCATTTAATCCTTTCAAACACTCATACTTTTAACATTATGAGCTAAGTTGCTAGCAGTGTACTTACTCTTGCTGACCAGGAAATATAAAGAGCTATTAAAATTTTTCATAAGCCTTTCTTAAATGAACATTTTCTATTTCATATATAAGATATAACTTCAAGGCAAAATTTAAGGGTTTTATCCTATAGGTATTCGCTTTATCTACTGTATTTTAGATTTTCATAATCCACGGAAGCGACATCTACCTTCGACGGTTTATTTTCGGCGATTGTCAAGGTTTGCATGCTATACTAATGAAATCTATTTCATTTTTATTGTAATTTTTGGTAAACATCTTAATTTTCACCGACCAAATTTTAATATTGGAATTTTTAATTCCGGTAAAAATTTACCGAAACTGGAAAGTGAAAAAATGCCGCAACCACAATTCCGGTTGCACCCTGATCGCTGTCGAAGAATTTTCAACTAAAACAGCGAAGATGTCTGTGGTTAAGCGGCATTTCGGTTGATCCTGCAGTTGTGACTCCGGTAATGGCTAATGTTGGAAAACACGCTGACAAGCGAAATTATTATAATTATTGCTAAAGCAACACAGTGCAACAAGATGCAGTTTGAGGTGAAAAATACCGGAGCTGGGGAGACAAGAAATTTTGCCTTCTCCAATGTCACAAATAAAATTTCACAAATGTCCGAAATTGCAAAAAGATACTGCCTGGGTTTGCGAAACTCTACTTAAGTGTAACTTCATTCTAAAGTATTTGCTAAGTAACTACTTATACAACTTATCGTACGTTAATACTTAACTCGATCGCCAAAGTTAGTAAATTACAAAGTAATAGGTTTAGCCTACTAATCTTGGTTCTATTGGGATTGTAGCTTCATGTGACCTCTTTACTATAAAGCAAATCTATGGTTTCCTTGTCTTTGCACTGGACCATAATATCGCCAATTCTTCGTTTTATCCCAAAAAATTAAGTATTTACATAAGTCGGCGACTTAAGTAATGAATTAAGCAAAAATTAAATAAATACTTAAGTAAGATTTCAGAAACCCAGCAGCCACTGTTGTACAACGCAGACTTGTGTTTTATTCAGCCAGACGAATTCATATATAACAGAAGCATGGGAGATGCACCAGAATTTAATCAAATTATATCGAAGCATAGAAATATTATAGAAAATAAATTAAATGTAAAATAGGGATCGTAAACTCAAATAGGTTATGTAAATATTCTGTATTTTTGTCAAACTAAATCATTAGGTTGTTTGGCAAAAGTTTTACAACTATTTTCTGCACAGACGAGAGAGAGAATACCAGTTTTTTGTTTTGCACGAGCACAAGTTTCAGCAAAAAAAATATTATTTTCAGTTGAAAGCGTTCAAGCATAATTTGTTAGATTTCGACAAATATATACTGCGAATTTGTTATTTTGATTCTAGTTTATAATCTTGATGCCAAACCGAGTGCACATATATATGCTAACGTACAAAGTTGTTTAAAATTTTGCACATCCAATCCGCTGGCGGATCCGAAACGGGCGGCACATCAAAACAAAATTTTGCATTGAGATTTAGTACTCAAATTGCGTTTGGTTTCTCGTTTGTCTTAATGTCTTTCACTATTTTATAATCGCGCAACTCTTGATGATGGGTCATAGATGACAGTAAAATTATAACACCATTAATAGATTCATTTTTGACTAAACATACTGCTAATTTTATACAAGTTTACTTAGGCATCAAATCAATCATGGTACCTACGCATTCGAGGCTTGTTATATTTGACTTTAATTTTAGTGTTTTAATAAACAAAACAAAATTCTCTGGAACACTCAAATATTGTTTTGTTCTACTGTAAATCTAGTAACAAACGTTAACTTTGAAATATTGGTATAAAATTTTGACAAAAACATATTTTGATTCTTTCCTATTAGTTTCAATGCTTAAACCAGACGAGTTATCTGTTTTTGCGTTTTAGTTTGCCTGATGTTGAGAGAAATAATAATCGCTGAAATAAACTAAAATTAGTTTATTTTTAGTATAAAAGTTGTGCAGAGTTGAACAACATTAAAATTGCGTACAAATTGCGTTTTATATTTATGCGATTACGAATTTGAGATTCGTTTTTGGGTCGTTTTTGTTTTGAACAACAAGCGTTTCGTAAAATATTGCTTTAGTTGTAAAACACTGCTTTTGTCTATATATCATCATGCAGACTTCAATTAAAATTGTTTTTGCCAAATTGCAAGTGAATCACATGAGCAAATATTCGAAATAGGCATATAAACAGGCGTCTTTTGTAATCAAATGTTTTGTTAGAACTTGGAGCGAATTGGGTTCATATAAAAACGACTTCAACGCAAACCAGCTAATATTTTTCGTTTCAAAAGCCCAAACTTTCAACGCACTCTTTCAATCGGTCTTTCTCCTATAACAGCACGAGTATCGTCGGCTTTTGAAAAGTGATGCAGCCGTGTACGAAGTGTTTTTGTTCGCGATGATCATAGTCGCTTCTGTTTAGCGGTATTTCGGTCCGGTAGCAGCCTGTAAAAGTAATTGGACCATGGCGTGCCTAGCGTGACCGCAGCCATCTTGATTGCTGAGTCGATCTACTTTGAGCTTTAGGTTGTTATAGATGGCAATTGAGCAGGCATGCAGCCTTTTGCTACGGTTTGGACATGTTCGGTTTATTAAAATTTAATATCAATCTGTAAATGTAAAAGTTAGGACATAAAATCTCGCGAAAAATCCATTTTGGTTCATCCATTGGGAGTGGCCTGGACTTTGACGAACAAAACAAACGTTTCGATACAAAATTGAAAATCGCCCAATAGACAATGTATTTGGACGTCCCCAGGATTTCATTTTTAATAGCACATAATTTCATTTAGAAAATTCGTGCCACCAAACTTACCCAGTGAGTAAATTGGTTTTATGCAAAATTACAGAGAAATTATTCCACAGTCTGTCAAAAGGTATCACAACAATTCGTCGCATGACAACCCGTCGCCCGACAACTACAGTAATCCGAAATTATCATCGCCTCAACAATTGGTCGCCCATCTTTATGCTTAAGGCTCCGGCTTAGGAGTAGGATTACGTTGAGGATACGGTTTATTCACAGGCTTTTTTGGACACTATTGGTCGACAAGTTGTCGGGCGACGAATTGTTGTAGATGCGTGTTGAAAGCTTTCGTTTTGACTGTCTAAAAATTACGGGTGCGACGAACGATGCCGCTATATTCACACTGTATACCATCCCTGATAATCACTATTCACTAGTGCGGGTAATATATTGCAACCAATTAGGGCCCATGTAAAGATCAGGGGCGGATAGCTTTTCTGCGGGACTAGAACAGAGTAAGCTTAACATTTAGACTAATTTTTTGCTTGGCTTATGCGTGTGCTTAGGATTGAGCTTAGGAATATGCTCATTCTTATGCTAAGGCTTAGGCTTAGACTTAGGAATATGCTTATAATACTGTTCCGCCTCGTGCCTTACATTGGCCCCAATTAGAAATATTTCCGAAATTTCAGAACTTATTGTTAATTCTAATTGGCATTTCAATCACTACTTTTTAAATTCTAATATAATACCTAATATCTGACTCTTAAGATAATGGCGACCAAGCCATTGCAAATCTTATGCACTTTATGCATTCTAATTTTCAGCGAAATCAGGTACGCACATCGTCTCTGGGCAGGTTTTGCACTTCAAGGTTATGGGTGTATAATTTCGAATTTTATCATTAAAATGCAATGTCTGAGCGTTTCATGTTTAAATCATTGGCAGGGATGTCTTATTAGGGAATAATTGTTATGGTTAAGTGGCGATTATTAAGCGATCAGAGAAGTAATAGAACGATAGCTATGGTTTCGTGCAATTAAATGTGTTGAATATTTAAAAAATATGAATTGAAAAATGAAAATACTTCAAACAACGAAGGGGCACTAATTACCTAAACTGTATAAAGTAACAGATTTGAAGTCTAGCAAAAATTAAAATTAAAAATATATTAATTGTATAAGTTTAAAATACAGCAAAGCACTGAAACTCGCTAAATGAAGTATTGTATTAACTAAAGATTTTTAAAATGCACCAAAATTGTCTAGTTTGCGCCAAAATGTTATAGAATTTCGCAATGCCAAGCCATTTCAACTTCTGGATTTCAACTGTTTACAATTCAAACGACTGATCAATTATTAGTAAACGAGATTACCTCATTCTCAATGGAACTTGATGTGACGACTCCGAAAGAAATTGCTCCGAATATGAGTGCCACGACACAACCACCTGTCGTAGTCACTACACCAGGATTGCAGTCAACCAATGCTGAAGCGTACGTAAATTTTCTGATAATTTTTCAATGACAAAATGTGGCAAAATGTTTAACAAAACAAATACAATTTTTCAGAAAATATATCTGCAATTAAACGCACGCGTCAGTGAATGCGTATATTTTTGACACTCTGAAACTATAAAGGCTTTATATTTTATTGCTAATTGTTTCAGCTTAACAACACTATCACCGGTACCGGAAACAACAGCTGCGATAGGAACAACTGCAACTCGTAAGTTCTATATAAAGTTAACAGTGAAATAACCAACACTGGACTGACACTAAAAATCGACCCTGGTATTTTGATGCATATTCCGTCCTGGAACTGTCTATTCAGAAAAAATTACATCTCTAATATTTTATGCAGACGACCATGTAAGCGAAACGCCGAAAAACCTCGATCTTACATTTTGTTTGCGGCCCAATTCCTGACCTGCCTAGCAGGTGTTTGCTAGCCACGCCAAAGGTGTCTTCGAAGAACTATCATATGGCCAGGGTAAAACCGAAAATTTTAAAAAATATTAAGTGTTTCAGAGATCGAAAAGTTGTACAAATGTTCACTCGTTTAATTGAACTTAATGAAGTTGAAGCGAACGCAATTTTGTTTTACGATTTATCGGTGGGATAACGACCGCCAGAGTAACCAGCATTTCAGTTCAGGATGGGGTATATTTTTGCGGTGGAAAAAAAGTTTTACTCTAAGATCCAGAATGTAAAGCCTAAAATATGTGTCTTTTTTCTTATCACATCTGGCAACCACACTACAAACACATTTTTTGGTCGTTTCTATTATCTTCGCGCAGCCGCAGGTTACCTAAAATAGTCAGGTTTCGAAATTTTTGCCCAGTTGAACTTTTCATGACTTTCCCTGATCATTGTACACATAAATTTGAATGTTTTAAAATTTGATTTTCTACACACAAAAAAAGTATTTCTGAATTTATTCAGAAAAATATTTTCTATGGCAAATCTGAAAAGTTTTTCTAATATTTAAGACAATTTTTCTAAAAATAACTGGAAAACGTTAATTTTCAGACTTTATTTCAAAACTTTTTTGAAACTTTTCTGTTATAACAGAAATACTTTTCAAGTGCACCTTGCTAATTATATTTCTTAAATGTAAGAAATTTTTTCTTAAATAGAAATATTATTTTGAGTGTAATGTTTTATTAGGTCCCACCCGCGCGTTATCAGTGATGGCTTGTAACAACGCTAAGTCCACTATTCGACCGTAACCCGTTAACCAATCGTATGATTGCGGGATATTTAGTACCACGAAAAAGACCCTATATTAGCGCATAATATTTTTCTCTTTCTACTCCGTTTTTATAGCTCTATGCTTTTGGGCTGGAAGCTACTTTTGCGAGTAAAAATGCTACGTTTTGCGTTGCATTTGTTTTTCAGAGGCGGAAACGATGCAGACTACGATGAAGATGATGACTACAGCGACAGCGGGCGAAACGACTCCAAAGCATCACACCACGCTAAAGGTGACGGAACAAACAACACAACTGTAAGGAAAAACGATTTATCCTGTTGAAAATGGCCTATACTCTGGACATTTTAATTCTTTGCAGAAGTTTAGATGAAAAATTTTAGCCAGCAAGAGATTATCTCGAATTTGGAACATGCACTCCCGCAGTCTTCGATGCACGAATTACCGTGCATCAGCAAATCCACCCTGCTACCTGAACGGAAACCGTCAGTCATCAAACAGCGATGCCCAATATCGCGTGCCACCGACCATTCGGTGCCATATTTCCGTAGAAACTTAACGATTAAAACAAGAAAACACACTCGAATTCAGCGAAAAATAACAAGACAAAAATCTCATGTTACAAAAAATGTAACTACTCTTTGACTGACTGTGGTTGACTTACAAATTTAGAGACTGTGTTAACTCACTCCACTGCTTGAAAAGTCAGTAATCTAACAAAAGTATACAACACATGACTACAATCGTACACACGGAATACTACAACTAAATACAAAAGAAAATCTTTAGTAAATCATATTTCAAAGGCAGCGTTCCGCAATACCTGCTGCCATATCAACCATAATTTCAATCGCTAATTAATTATTTCATCAACGACATATTTTCAGGTATAAGTTTGAAACAAAACCTCGCATACTATAAATTGGTTATGAAAACAAAACATATAAAAACACAGAGAAAACCTAATTGAAATTGGCATCAATCCAGTATCCGCGGGTTACACAATCTTGGATATCACAAATCGATCAGCAATCTTTAAAATACAATTAGCATATTTTTAATGAGTTTGCGAAAAGTCTGCGCCTGCTTGTATACCAAACTGTTTACCAATTTAGGTGACTCAAAATCGAGAAATGAGTTGCCTGTAATATAATTCTGTTGTTGGCCCATGTACAGAACAGGGCCGGATCGTTTTTCTGCGGTGCTGTAATAGAGTCAGTTTAAGCTTTAGACTTAACTTTTTTGCTTAAGCTTAGGTTGTCTTTAAGCTTACGAATGGCTCATTCTTAGGTTGTCTTTAAGCTTACGAATGGCTCATCCTTACGCTTAGGCTTAGTCTTAGGCTTAGGAATAAGCTTATACTACTGTTCCGGCCCTGTTCTATACATGGGTCCTGTTGTTCATCACCAATTGAGTGACCACAAAGCTAAATCAATAACTTCGCCGCACTTACGAAATGTTGCGAACGTTGATTAGGCATTACCTTAACCTGACAAGAACGTATTTAGATTAGGCACGAATGGGTTAATTTAGTGCTCTGTACTCTACGTACATCTTTGACCAATCAACAACCCCAAGGAGCCTTTGAATTAAGGTTGAGTAACCAACTGCGATATTAAGATTTAGTTTTTGTAACTTTTAGTACTGACGGAACAACATTGGATGCAACAACCAATATCGAAACTACGCTAACAGGTGATTGTTGTGTTGGCCTGATTTAAAACACAATCAAACTGGTAAAATTGATGCAGGGACCTGAAAGCCAGGAGCGTAATAGAAAAGGTCGTCTCTATTTGAACCTAAATCAATACGAGTGTAAAGTTAACAAGACGTGGTGTGATTAATATATCATTTACAGTCTGTAAAACGAATAGTAGAAGGTATTAATTGGAAATGCACAATAAACCTTCACTTACCGTCTTTATTTCGGTCACTAGCGTCAATTCTAAACAATCTTGATAGTGAATCTAATCCCGCGTCTAAGTCGAACCGTTAGCCGAATGCGTGAAGCGGTATTTGTTTATTTTGGTTGCTGTTGACATGTATTACGGGTGTCTTTTGCAGCACGTTGAGTGTGCACTACTTGTGCGATGAAATGAATTTTAATTTCGGTGGTATAAGTTTACGTTGTAGTTTTTTTGCGAGCAAGCGCAGTGGGCGGAAAAATTTAACTGGATTCTAGTATGTACCAGACTTACTAAGACCAGTAAAAATGCATTTTATTGTGTCTTATAATTTCGTGGATTATATCTCGCTATGTTTTTACGGCAAATGTTACCCTAAAACGCCGTTCCAATTTCCTGGGTCGGCAATGCAACAGGAGTACACACAACAAATATAATTGGGACAGTGGGGGCAGTTGGGCCAACAAATGTAATTGGGACAGTTGGAACAGCGGGGCAGTTGGGACAGCGGGACAGCGAGATATTTGCGACTTCGGGACAGTTAGAACTTTTGGAACAGCTGGGCATTTGGGACAGCGCGACAGTTGGGACGTAGGGACAACGGGACAATGGGACAGCGGAACAGTTGAGACAGCTGGACAGTGGGACAGTTAGGACAATTGGGATAGCGGGACAGTTGGGACAGCAGGACAATCGGGATAGCAGGACAGTTGGGACAGCAGGACTGGTGGACAGCGGGACAGTTGGGCAGCAGGACAGGTGAACCGCGGGACATTTGGGACAGCGAAAATGTTAGGACAGCAGGACAGTTGAGACAGCGGGACAGCTGAACCCACAACATGAAAAAGCTCCTCCACATAAAAAAATTTCTTTAATTGGATTTTCAGGGTGGGATGCCGGCCCCTGGTCAAATATTGGAACACTAATCCGCCTCAGCCTCAGCGTCTCTTGAAACTCGAGATCAAGGGGTGTTTCAACCCTCTCGAGAAAAGTTAAAACTACCCCTACTGGCTGTGCATATGTGAACAGGAGTGCATATGTTTGCATTCCCGGTATACTACACCATCTTCTGATTTTACTCTTCTTAGCATTCAAACCATTTCAAGAAAAATTAACATACAACGCGGCATTTTAGTAAATTCATTAAATCAGAGATGAAAAAATGGAAACTAATGCGGGGTATACGTTATAACCGGGGCTGTTTAACGTTTTGTTTGCTAATAAACCCCATATCATATTAAGAAAGTCGTATTTGTCTGCTGTCATCATGTGTTGGTCATCTTTTGTTCTTCAAAATCATATAATATTCGACGTATTGTCTACGAATATCATGTTATATATTTTCAAATGTCCGTATACTTCAGAATATGCACAAATTCTCCTGTTGAATATCATATGATACTAGAATTTTAAATTTAAGTTATTGAATTATGACGCTGTAGTTCTGAACGATTTTGTGCCGGAAACAAATTTTTCGGCGAGTTTTTCGGTATTTTAAAGTATATACATCTGTGCTTCTGTTATCCGACTTTCTATTCATTTATAAGCAAACGATGATTGCACTGTCCCGCTGAATATCATGATATTCGATGTAATTTTGGAATATATAATATTCGCATAAATGTCCCACAGTATCACGTGACCGACTCTTGTACACATTGAACATCTGAGAGCGGTCGCTTGTAAGTCAGTGCTAATATATGACACTCGATTTGTGTCTGCTGAACCAATATGTCAGCCCGTATTTTACTGTTGACGTCGAATCAACATGGGGCAAACCGTAGCCTGCATGTCACGGCTATAACGTGAATCGCGCATAAGTTTTAACAATGTTGATGCTTCACATTGTTTAGGTTGCAATATTTGTTTAATAATGACTGATATAAGATTAAATCGCAATGCAAAAATATAATAACTCTTTATTTTGAAAGTTTGCCATCACTATTTTCGATAAATTAATCTTATACTTGCAAAAATTATATCAGCTGCATCGGACATAAAACGCATGCAAAAATTTTAGTTCAAATTTGTAGCAAGAATTTCACTAAAATATAGTCTTCAGTATTTGTAACGCATAAGCCTTTGAATTATACTGTCAGCGAATATAAGACTCACCGGCCGAAGGCGGCCACAATAAACTTACAAGTGCAGTGGAAACAAATACTTTGTAAAGACATCAGAAGAACCTACGCAATGAAGGGTGAACGTTATAGGAACAACTAAACAATCGGAAACTACCAGTACAAGTGGACTTGGGGAAGATGGAACTACATCAGCAGGCATCACGGGTACAAAAATGACAACACTAATGTCAACAACTACAACAGAAGGCGGATTAGCAGAAAGTACCACAGTAGCCAGTAGTGGTGCAGAAACAACAACGGAAGAAATCGCGGAATCACAAACAACACTAATGCCGACAACTACAACGGAAGAAACCGCGGAATCACAGACAACACTAATGCCGAAAACTACTACAACGGAAGAAATCGCGGAATCACAAACAACACTAATGCCGACAACTACAACGGAAGGCGGAGTCGACAGTACAACCACAATGGAAACAACTGATGACTCACAAACAACACAAACGTCGACCTCAGCAACAGAAGGCGGATTTGGAGATGATGATAGTACAACAGCAGGCAATGGAGGTGCAAAAACGACCAAAGCGGAAGGAACTGGTGACTCCCAAACAACACAAATATCGACGTCAGCAACAGAAGGCGGATTTGGAGATGATGATAGTACAACAGCAGGCAATGGAGGTGCAAAAACGACCAAAGCGGAAGGAACTGGTGACTCCCAAACAACACAAATATCGACGTCAGCAACAGAAGGCGGATTTGGAGATGATGATAGTACAACAGCAGGCAATGGGGGTGCAAAAACGACCAAAGCGGAAGGAACTGGTGACTCCCAAACAACACAAATATCGACGTCAGCAACAGAAGGCGGATTTGGAGATGATGATAGTACAACAGCAGGCAATGGGGGTGCAAAAACGACCAAAGCGGAAAGAACTGGTGACTCCCAAACAACACAAATATCGACGTCAGCAACAGAAGGCGGATTTGGAGATGATGATAGTACAACAGCAGGCAATGGGGGTGCAAAAACGACCAAAGCGGAAGGAACTGGTGACTCCCAAACAACACAAATGTCGACAACAGCAAATGAAGGCGGATTTGGAGATGACGATGCTACAACGGCAGGCGATGGTGGAGCAAAAACTACAAAACAAAGTGAGGCACAATCAGGACCAGCAGTAAAACTAGCTATTTATATGTCCTTAAGTTTGGCTGCTGTTTATTTTTTCTAGAAAACATATCACTGTACCTGAACACGCTAAGCAACTGCGGACTTTTTAAATATAAATATTCAATGTGGTGCTACCAGGACACAAAATTGAAATTCAAATTGAACATACATTCATACAACATTCGTATTAATATGTTGAAGAAACTGTGTCAAAATGGCAATGTGTTTAGTAAAATTTTAATTTTTATTAATACCATGTGGGATTTGAAATGATTAACATTTACCAAAATGAGACTTTGTCGTATTTGAAACTCCTAATATTATATTTCAATACAGAATATTTTGAAATATTTCTAGAATGAAAATTGTTCGTATGTGTCTGCGAAGTTGCTAACTTCCAATATTCAGGCGCGTAGCCATATACATTCAATAGGAACTAGTCTCGGCAACCAAGAGACGTTGTTTCAGTGTAAAAGTAAAATTTTAACAGTCGCCAAACGTTTCTTGGTGTTTCAATTGGGACGCTTAGGCTCAGCAGTCTTCCCGTTTTCAATGCGCCTGCCATTATTTGATTATTTCTTTAGCAACTTTGGCTGCTGACGCAACTACAGCTGCTACATCAACAACCGCTCAAACTACTGAAACTTTACCGTAAGTATTGTCATCGACATCGACAGATAATTAGATAGGTTTCACCAAACAAATGTTTTACAACGAATAGGAACAATTATACAGCGTGCAGAAAAAACTAATCTAGCAAATCACTTCGTTTATTAATGTTGTAGATAAAACATCACTTAGGTATCCGTAGCAGGGTGTCATTATATGCTGGACTCCTCGTAATCCCGTCCCTGTAATGGATCTAAACAAGGATCAACACTTTATCGATTCTACTGTTTGTAAAGTTTTAGACTTACTCATACAGCGCCGATTCTAAAATTTTTCGCTAAGCTCTTTCCCGGCTATACACAGCTGCTTGAACATTTTGTAGCATTCTGATAACAGACCCGTAATCAAGGCGACGAGCTGGCGGAAGTAAAGAAACGGTTTTGTAGGGCACGCAGGGATTTAAGAAGGGCTACCAACGGGTTCAGAAACGTTTTATTGCTGTACAAAATATGCGTTAAGAGGTTGAACCTGCGTAACTCCTTTTTGGTAGGGCTATGATTTACAAAATTATTCTGTACGAACATAACTTTTTAGAGGAGGCTCAAATCCGAGCGAAATATCGGTATCGCTTTTGTGTGAATCGTTTACTTCGACCAGTCTCGTTACACCAACTGCAGCACAGCTCGAAGACTCGCGTGCCGTTACGAATCAAACGATGAATAGCGGAGTTCAAACGGCAAAAAATTCGATGAGAATGCAACAGCAAGCAAAAGAACGTCTTGGTGATCAAATGGAATCATTTCATTCCGGTTGCATCGACCGTTTCTTCAAAGACGCGTACGTTAATATTGCCCAGTTTTCGGATAATCCATGCGCGTAGCCAGCCAACCTTGCTAGGGGGGGAGGCTAAAAATATTTCAGGAGGGGCATTTAAAGGTTTTCAGTGACTTACAAGCAAGGTTGAAAATCTTGTAGGGGGGGCAAAATTTTCCAGGGTGGCTGAGACCCCTTTCCCCCCGCCCCCCTTCGCTACTGGTCCGGTCAAAAAAGCAATAATGTGTTTTACTGAATATACGATGTTACATACAGTGTGCCGAGTTTAGCGATAATCGCGCATTTACAATAGATTCATTATAGCTTCCGTTTTAGAAAAGACAACGAATCCTGCAGATAAATATGCACTCGTATGCATAAAACATGTAAAAAGCAAACTATTTGACGTTCAACATTAACAGTTATTCGACTTCTGAGGCTGCCTATTTTAGCTATTTGACGCTGCAATTCGCGCGTTAAGAGTTAACTGTATATTTTACCTCGATTTACGTGATAGAGTCAATTAGCTTGGTAACTCAGGCAACTGCATACACATTTAAATACTACATCCACAATTGGCAAAGTTTATAAAATTTAAGCTTTCCTGACGTGTCTCCATAATTTGTCTGTAATACATGGATAACAATAAAATGTCTGATTGTAATTATGTAAATTGCCTTTGCAGTTATGCTCTAAAACTTGGGTGTTCAAAGCGAGATTAACCCTTCTCACATTGAGTTGCTTATAGGCAGCTCTGCGCAGTGCATATACGTTGAATAATATATATCGCACCGTGTTTAACAATTGCAACACGTATACATAGTACTAAATTACCACAAGACGTGAGAGCCCCCTCGGGCTCGAGCGTTAAGCTCCTATAGCTGAGTGGTGATGGTATACGCCTCCCACTCCTGTCACTGGAGTTCGAATCGTAGCATAAAATTAGGTGTCAGGGGAAATAGAAAATATTCATGTGAGAAAGGGTTAATAATACTTTTATGAAATTTAACTTCTTTTAGAGACAAAATTGACAACAACGCGTATCCGTTTCTGTTCGGAGCAGCATTCGGATATCGTGAACAAGTCGCCGTCAAAATGGCCCGACGAACTGTGTTCGAGAAACGTGAACTAAAGCAAAACAAACGTGAATTGAAAAAGGCACGTAAACAAATCGTCGAAGAAGCTTTTGGAGCATTCGGACGCCGTCGAAGAAGACGCCGTGACACTGATCCAGAATCGAATCGACAGTAAACAGTTTAATATAATTTTCTTTTTTAGAAATTTACAATTTAAAATCTAGGGCCGTATTTTAAAATGTGTGTATTTTGCTATTATTAGTTAGTGATAAGCTAATGAACTAAACTAATGGACCGTGCCAAAAACCGAAACGTTATCTAAGCACTTTTTGCGTTTCTAACAGTATGAAATGAATTGCTTGCGTATCAAAACGCTACGCGTCATTTAGACGTTTTCAGTATTGGTTAAAGCGCTATTTTCGCACCAATATAAAACAGTTTGTTTCAAGACACCACATGCGTTTTCTGACGTGATTCCAGAATATTTGTTTGAAAAATTTGGTAAACCGTTGACATTCGTTAGAATTTATTTTCAGATTAGCGTCAATCGCTGGCTGCGAATCGGTTACAGGCGTTTTAATGGGCGATATTGGCTTAACGAAAGATCTATTTGAAGATCGCAAAACACTAGTTAGATCGTTAGCCCAATTTGCAGTGACAACAGCGGTAAAATTAGCCGAAATCGTCACTACTGTCCGGGGTGCGTTCGAAAAGGATCTGGCTGAATTTCAAAACAACTTAATCGCATTGTCCGAGTAAGATTTTAGTGTTTATATTGTCAATTTTGTTGTAGTACTGTGAGCCTCGGCCCATAACTATTGAGCAAAAGTATGCAATTGGACAGGTTTTATGCACAAAACACTGTCAACTGCTGATTAGTATCTTAGTTTATAGTTCAAACGACCCATGTATAGAACAGGGCCGGAACAGTAGTATAAGCATATTCCTAAGCCTAAGCCTAAGCCTAAGCGTATGGATGAGCCCAATTCTAAGTCTAAGCCTAGGCCTAAACTTAAGCCTAAGCCTAAGCCAAAAAATTCGTCTAAAGCTTTAAACTGACTCTATTCTAGCCTCTCCGGTAAACGATTCGGCCCTGTTCTATACATGGGTCCTTCAAACAATACTTCACAATAAACAGGTTTCGTGCTTTTCTTTGTAAATGAAACGTTTTTGAACTCGACTTAAGAGACATTTTTATTGGTTCGCGGTGAAACTTTGGTTTCCTGGCTCCGATTGGAACATCCGAACCTTTCCACAAATCCGTCCTTGCATCCGAATAACTAACATAGCTATTATCAGTTCCGTAACAAACGGAAAAATGCTTTTTCAAGAGTGCATTGTTGTTGTTTGTCATTAGGGCAACTGTTATTTGAAGAACAGATAGCTGTCAAGACCGAGTACGCATGGAAAATGTTTTTCGAACTAATATTAGTTCTTTTTTCAGCACGCAAACATGGCGCTCTATGTAAGGTTGAATAAACTATAAACCCTTTTGAAACAGCTATCATTCAGGTAAACATTCCAACTCAATAGTAGCCGCGCTGAAAAATATCTTATCTTTTATGTTTGCAGGAGAATGGGTAACACATATCAGGATGAAGTGTAAGTAATCATCAATTTGGATTTTTCAAAAATTTTCAAGCAAGTATACAAGGTCAATCGCCAGGTCAATGAAAATAATTTAAATAACCCCTTGTCTCATCGAGCCGCGATTAGATGGCCGTTCGTTCGGTTGCAATTTGTATGCGAACTATAAACGTATACAACTTGTGCATTGCTGGCGACATATTTCAAAACCACTCTAGACCCACCAGAAACCTGGACGCCTGTTAAAGTAACATATGCCATGTAAAATATGCTTGTTTGAGCAGTAACCACGTACATTTCACTGTGGCACCCAGGATGTTCAATTTGAAATTTTACGATTAACCAGCCTGCAGTCTCAGACGATTTTAGTGTGTAAATTTGCAAATTCAAAAAATTGCTTTGAAGCTCTCAGACGCTACTGTGCCACAAACTACTTGGCCCATGTTACTTTAAGAGGCGTCCACGTTATCTGTTCTCTTGAATCTAGTACCTTGTGCGTTTTGTCACGTTAAGTTTCACTGTAAATGCTACTGAGTTGATTATACAATTCAGCTAGCGAGTTATTATTTCTGAATTAATATCAGAAAACACTAACTCACTTTGAATTGACTTGATTCTCACTCTGAGTTGAGTTGAAGCTGGTGAGTCGATTAATTAACTCAGAATGAATTGAATCAACTCAAATTCCTGAGTTCTGAAAGTCCTAACTCAGACTGAGTGATTAAACTCATTCTGAGTTAAAATCAACTCAGTGAAATTTACAGTGTTCGCTCTGCAACTGTAGTGAAAAGAATAAGAGGGGGTAATAAGAGGATTTTCATTTTGAGTCCCAATCTTTAAGAGTCTGTATCTATTATTTGAGTCCGCACACTGCAAAAAATGGTGAGTCAAATTGACTATCTCCGAAATAGGCTTACGGGACTACACAAACTAGGTCAAATTCGACTCCGACAGAGTCAAATTTGACTCACTAAGTCGTACGCTTGACTTTGGCGGAGTCGAATTTGACTCAGATTGTGTAATCCCGTAGAGCGTATTTCGGAGGATGTCCATTTGACTCACCATTTTTAGCAGTGTAAGTGAACAGAGGCCATAAGCTTATCAGAAGAATTGCCTAGACGGTTCAAATATGTAGCGGGCACTTACACAACCAGCATGACTGTTAATAATGCAGAAAAAAGATACCGACGTGGCAACCAACAATATTAATGCTTCGAAGCAAATCAGTTCTGCCAAAAAGAAAGAATATAAAATACAAAAGTGTTGGGTCGGATTATATTATGGGGTGAATTACAAAAACATAAACAGTACGTAACTCAATACCAGAGAGTGGTACCCTGTGGAAGGGCATAATCAAAATCAGATATCCTCTTATTTGGGTCACTACAGCAACTAAAACTAACTCTTTCGGAAATAACGATTGTCATTTTAATTGCAGATCCACAAACGGAACGTCCCAAGTGTAAGTTAAAGTTACATTTTTTATCAAAATATTAAGGGCACAAAAGGGTAACCTCAAGTATGTAACAGTCCTTAATACCGTATCGGAGTCATTTTTAAAGCGGTAAAAACCATTGTCACCGGCCCACGTGGTATTGCCGTCTGCTTTGGAAACCCTTAGCGCTTAGGAGTCAGCTGATATATTCGGCCCATGTTACGGATCAGGGGCGGAAAATTTTTCAGTGGGACTGCTATAGAATAAGCATAAGCTTTAAACGAATTTTTTTGCTTGGCTTAGGCATAGGCTTACAAATATGCTCGTTCTTACGCTTAGGCTTAGGCTTAGGCTTAGGCTTATGCTTAGGAATATGCTTATAATACTGTTCTGGTCTTGTTCTTTACATTGACCGTATATTCTATAAACGTGAAATGATATCGTGCAGCCGAAGTACATCATATTTCGTTTGCCATTCCGCAACACTTACACAAATACACTCTTTATGCTGACGATTGCAGCAGCCAACCAAAAGTTAGTTTTTAAACAAACTTCATTCTTAATTACTATACAAGTTATCTACACTGCAAAAATGGTGAGTCAAATTGATTCTCTCCGAAATAGGCATTTCCTGACTGCACAAACTGAGTCAAAATTCACTCCGCCAGAGTCAAATTAAGTCGAATTTCGCTCTGGCAGAGTCGCATTTTGACTCAGTTTGTGTAGTCAGGAAAAGCGTATTTCGGAAAGAATCAATTTGACGACTCTGGCAGAGTCGAATTTTGACTCAGTTTGTGTAGTCAGGAAAAGCCTATTTCGGAAAGAGTCAATTTGACTCACCATTTTGTGCAGTGTATAGGTAGGCTTAAGTAAACATTCAAAACTCATAGGGATGTTGCCAATGAAAATTACGCTACAAAGCGATATAACAGCAATAAAATCCGTATTAAAATAAAAACAAAACGAGTATTTCTCGGTGGGTGAACCGTGATTGGAATATCCCATAAACTTTGAAATATAAACAAAACAATTTCGTTTAACTTTATCAGTAAGTCTGTGCCAATTTTTTTAACCAATTGCCATTTCAAGCACTCAAAACTCAGAATGCAAAATATTTAAAACATTTTCGCATTGTTTATCAGTCAATAAAAAACGACACACAGTGCTCTGGCAGTAAATTTGGGGTTCAAACTTTAGCTTTCAATGTGGTTGAAACGGACACTTGAGACTAGATGGTCATCTCGCATTTAGCTTATCTGTCCGGGCAAGGTAAGTCTTCCAACATGCCGAGACTGTGGTTGCATCAACATCATTACAGTTTTCATACGTTTGCAATCGGCGCAACGTTGGTTTTGTTTCATTCATTTGTTTTTAGCACCGATGCACATCAAGAACGGCTAACGTTTGATTTTGCGAAAGCCATACCGTCTAAAATTCAGATGGCAATTAAACTTCAAAACGCGTTGTTAACCGTTAGCGAAAAACGAGACCGGCTGGCGTTTCGCGCAGAAGTTCGTAGCGACAAGCGAACGGTAAAAAAGAAAGATCGTGAAATACGAAAAGCAGAAAAGAACAAAGGTTAAGAACAAACATACTTCCTATTCCGACTTTGAAGAATATTATAATGTTATATATACTTTAAAGCCAACGCCATTGGTTTTTAAAAACGCCAAAAATGTGAACAGAAATTAGGTGTACAACTAGAAAATGTATTTTTGGTCAAAATGAGCCATTGAATTTTAATTGACAAAAAACAATTTTTAGCGTATTGATTAAACACAAACCGACACCGATTTTTACTGAAAACAGATATAAAAAACTTGGTCCCATGTTACTTTTAAGGGGCGTCTAGGTTTCTGCTGGGTCTATAAAAGAGTAGGTTTAGATTCTAGATTACATTATTTGCTTAGGCTTAGGCTTAGGCTTCAGCTTAGGAACACATTTTTGCAACGCTTAGTCTTAGGCTTAAGAATACGCTTAATGTACTGTTACGCCCGTTAAAGTAACATTCGCTAAAGTTTGCATAGTTTCTGGCAAATGAGAAATACAAAAAAATACAACCTGCGATCGTCGTTTCAGGATTTAGTAGTTTAGCCAATATCTGCCTACCTATTTACTGTCAATGTGTGCAAGTCACACTTATGCAAACTTATCTGTGTTTAACTGCAATTAAATAAAACCATTATTTGAACGTTAAAAATAGCGAAAAGCGTTATACGGTTTTGAAGTAAACACCAATGAGAACAATTATAACTGATTGAAAAGATACTAACCAGGGTGTGAGCGGATAGTGAAAACAGAAACCTAATTGGAGACTAAACTATGATTGCTTTAACATAAAACGCTTTATATACGAATACGGTAGTCGTTCCAGTGATTACCGTCGAAGGTTTGTAGTTTTACCAAAACTGAAGCAAACTCTGCAATAAAAATACAACCCTCACAATGCACGGTCCACGTTACTTTAAGGGGCGTCAAGGTTACTGCTGGGTAAAAGAGTATGTTTAGATTCTAGATTACATTTTTTGCTTAGTCGTAGGCTTAGGCTTAGGCTTAGGCTTAGAAACTCATTTTTGCAACGCTTAGACTTCGGCTTAGGCTTACGAATACGCTTTAACTGTTACACCCTTTAAAGTAACATTGGCCCCATGAACAATAAGAATAGAGCTCGTAAATGTTTTTGCAAAACACAATTGTTACAACTATTCTTAAATTGCTTAATATGTGCATAAAGTACAATTTGTTACACAACTTGTGAGCCGCCAAGTTAAGTTTTGCAATATTCTTTTAAAAATATCTCGCATACCCGAACGTGGTTAGAAAGACATGGAAATCCTGACAAAATTTTGTCAGTTTTCAGGGCTAATGCGTCTGCGAAATAACGTTGTATAAGTCTGTTTTGCCAATCGCTAGAGCTTCTTGAGGTTTACGGTACTATTTTCGTTGGAACTGCTCGAAAATTTGGCATACAACTCGGGTCGCTGTTGAAAAAAACCAACACAGTTTTATCAGTATAACTACTAAGTACGTAGCACTTCAATTTTGCAGCTGTAGCTTTTAGACCTTTCGAATATAATTTTGCCATAATTTGATACTGATTGCTGAGAAACCAAAAGTTTCGACGGATGAGTCCTTTTATGCTTTTTATGGCCATGGTTTTGTTACTAGAGCGTGCATTAGTGACGTAACATTATTGACCGTACATCACATTTACAAATACTGCACATGTCTGTTACTATCAGGTATAGATCATAGGTTTGTATGTCAATGTCGTATGATATTCCCGTGTGGTTGTCTGTCAACATTGTAATGCAGTTTTAAAGATGTCTAGTAGTTATTGTGTATGTCTAGTGTCATGTGATACTGACAAACGAGAAAGTTAGTATCATACGACACAAGCAGTCGGGGTCGAAATATTTCAGTTTCGCTATCGGATATCTTGCTGAACTATGGCATAATACCAGCATATTTTTGGCGCAAATATTTTGATTTTGGCGGAAAGATTCAAAATTTAGCGGAGAATTGGCTGGAAAGATTCAAATATTGCGGAAGAATTAAAGTTTTGGCGGGAAATTAAAATTTTGCCGGGAAATTAAAATTTTGGCGAAAATCCAAACTTTAACGAGAAAATTCAGATTTTGGTGGAAAATCAGAGTGGCATACGTAAATCTCTACGTGAGCAGACTACCGCCATCCTGACCCCCTGCGATTTCAAACCCCTAAGCCGGATGGCGGCTTTTGTTGGCAAGCTCACCGCCTAAAAGCGATTCTTACACGAAAAGCGCTAAAAGCCCTGGTGCATACTTTGTTATACATTTTAGCTGTTCCAGTAAAGAATTTGAGATGCTAGACGTGACAGCATCCTGTCTTGCTTAGAGTGCCTTGACCTAGGAAGGAAATCAGGGGCGTGGTAGCTCTCTGAGAACCCAATAAAAAATTTTTCTTCATTAGCTTTGGTTTATGGGAATAGGAAGTAAAAAATCTCATAAGCTCAAGCTTGGCCTA
The DNA here is from genome assembly GCA_030248215.1 of Enoplolaimus lenunculus. NCBI lineage: Eukaryota > Metazoa > Nematoda > Enoplea > Enoplida > Thoracostomopsidae > Enoplolaimus > Enoplolaimus lenunculus. The sequence goes on along the minus strand of JASANG010000871.1, from coordinate 2,720 downwards.
ATTGTTTTATTGACATAGGCGTTGCCAGTATATTTTTAAGGTGGGTTTCTTGTGCTGCAAACCGAAACCGTGTCTGAAAATTAAGGTACATACAAAATCCAAAATGAGGGGTTGACACCTTAACCCTCATGTTACGCCCCTGTTTATTCTATATATTTGCCTACACAGCACTACTACTATGTTGTTTTTCCGGGACAGCAGGACGGTTCACAACGTCACATGGGCCACAGAAAGTACAACAAGTAGAAACTGGCATAGAAGGGGTGAACAGGAGTGAATTGGCAAAAAGGGTAGCACTTAGTACTAGCGCATATTATAATTTACCAAACGTAGGGTGTTGAAGCCTGAAACCGAAAAATATAACGTATGTAATAAAGAACAAAAATGATTATATTGAATTTGGCCGGAAAGTATGTAATTATAGAGTTGGCCGAAATACAAAGCACAATGATATTGGCACGAAATGTCATTTTCACACAAACTATTTAGCACTGATATGATATTAAACACAGCCATAGGGCTCGGAATTAGAGGACAAAAGAAACGCCATGGAAAAAGACTGCAAGGCACAAAGGGAAATCGAAGTGAGCATCAGCGTGATATAGAATTCACGCTAGGGTTCCGCCCGACACAGGGTGAAACAGGAATTCCGTTTCCGGTTATAATTTCAATTGAAGAGTTCCAATTCTGATTGCTTACAGGGCCGGCATTAATAAGTCGTGGTCCCGCAAACAGGTCCGAGAGGGCCCAAAATGTTTTACAACTAACTTCGTGGTATTAAAAGTGAAAAATTTTCGCTAGTGTAGAACAGGGGCGGAACAGTATTATAACTATATTCCTAAAAGCATAAACCTAAACCCAAGCCTAAGCATAAGCGTAAGAATGAGCATGTTCCTAAGCCTAATCTTTTAGGCTTACAAGCAAAAAAATTAGTCTAAAGCTTAAGCTTATTCTACTGCAGTCCCTCAAAAAAACGTTCCCACCGCCCCTGATCTTTAAATGGGCGAAAATTTTTCAGTTTGCCAAAGGGGCAATAAAGGGTCGGGGGCCCTCCAATTGGGGGTTTGACGGGTTTCCGCCGGCACCGATTGTACCATCAGTCAGAATCGGATTTTTTAATTTTATGTTTAATACTAGCTGTAATTTGTTGCACAAAAACTCTCTTGGTTTTAACATGTAAAACAGTCCAAACTTTTTATTTTGAAAATAACTAATCGTGTTTAACTTTTAGCCAAAAAATCAACGCCAATTTGTTCACGTGACGTTTTTGAAAGTTTTAGCAAGCCAGCAAGCACTCTTAGTATAGTTCTGAGTCTGATATAAATTTTTGTTTCAATTCGGATATAATCCAGTTCCGCATTGCATTTATTTTAACCCGTTCACCGCAGCATACGTGCCTATATATATCTTCGGTATTGCAAATATCCGTTGAATAAAAGGTTCATTTGTCTTGTATCAAAATTTTAAGCGATAATGCAAGGTTATACTTTTGAATGTGCTCTAAAGCTTAAGTATGGTTTAAAGATTTGAACTCAGTATTTGGTCCTGGAGCCGTTTATGATCTTAATTAGTGATAATTGACATTTATGGAATTAATCAGAGTACGCACTCTATCCGCTTACGGACTCGAAATGGGATCAGACATTCCAATAAAAGACATAGCTAGTGCGAAGGATAGGCTAGAGAGAGCACTAGCATGATTAAAAGTTCTTGCTTGGGCTTACCCGACAGTATAGAAATGTTTGTAAAATGCTCGATGCCGCAAGCAGCCGCGCCTCTTATTTAGAATTTGCTTTTATTGTCGACGTGCGAACAATTTGTTAGCATTAACGTAGTATCGTTATTTACACCTGCACACCGGCTACACTTTCAATCAGAATAAGTCACAAATATTGCGAAAAAGACATGAAATAATGTACAGCACTGGCACACATCCAGTTACCCGAGGAGGTAAGAAAGGGGCTTAGCTGGATCGCCGCTACATCTGAAATATTTTGTAGACAGCTGAACTTTGCGCATTAAATATTTAGTGATGGCAAATCAAAAAACATAAAGCTCGGCTTCTCATATATTCCTTGGGCTGCCAGTGTCAGTTATCTGGATCGTAATGCAACAGTGATTTCTCTAAATTTTGATAGTGAAGGTTTGCTGTAGAGTATATGCAAGCAATATAAATAATTATGTCGCTATTAAACAAATCACGCTTTTTAACCCAAATGATTCAGCGTAATCTTGGTGCTACAAGTTCTTTACAAGCGAAAGATCCTATTCAGCAATTGTTTATAGATAAAATTCGTGCATATGCTGACAAAGAGAAGTAAGTATATATGTGTATTAGTGTTATATAGCCCAGCGGCTGCGAAATTGAAGCTTTTCACAGTTAGAATTGCCCTTGCATGTTTTATGACCTGAGCATCTCGTTATACCAACACAGACCATATGTTTTCAAAGGTAACGTGTAGTACAAGTTTGTATTGTGTATAATGTAGCATTTGAGTTGCATTCAATAACAATTTTAGTTCTGGTATAACGACGTTTAGTAGGGCATTAGAAATTGTTTGAATAAGCAATAAATTGTGCAACGATTTCTGAATAAGGTTACCTCAGGTATAGGCTTAGAGACAATTATACTAGAATTATCCTATTATTCCAAAAACCCAGTATTTCATATTGCATGGTTTTGGCTTTCGCCCTTTGTATTGCACGGTTGTACCTTATTG